>MU260566.1:12500-170000 GCA_020310875.1 Ceratopteris richardii
GAGGTTCAAAAGAGCTAGAGGGCATCATGATTGATCTCAATGCTCTGATTGAGAAGCTCGGGTAGGGAAACTACCAACCATGGCAATTTAGAATAATTAATTTTTTGATGGGGAAAGGTCTCTAAGGGCTCGTGAGTGATGGATAGCCAAAACCCTATATAGGTGAGTTAAATCCAACCAATGACAAGAGAAGAGCTGTGAGAATGGCATGAAAGATACGAGTCATTTTTATTCTATCTCAACATATTAACAACTCCATGTTAGGACATATTCAAGATTTCAATACATCAAAGAAGGTGTTGGAGTGCTTGGGGAGACTTTACTCCACCTCCACAAAAGCTAGGAAAATTCAGCTTTAGAATGAGCTAAATAATCTCAAGAAAAGCCCCTCTCAGAGTATTAATAATTACATATTAAACGTTAGAGAGCTTGTAGATTCACTAGGGTTAATTGACTGTGCCCTAGATAATGACGATCTTATAGCCCACACCATAAATGGGCTTAGGGATGATGAAAAATGGAGATCTTTCACAATTGTATGTAAGGGACTCGCTTTCTGATTTTGATCAACTAATCACTCTCATGGTCACAGAGGAGATGAAACTTGATAGTAATTATGCCAAGGATAGCCAAAGGCAATTGTTGTATGCAGGTAAAGGAAGAGCAAGACACAATTGAGGTGCTACAAGAGGACGAGGAAGATATCAAAGCAACGAAGGAGGTCAAGCACAACAAGAAAATGTAGGTCAAAGAGGTGGAAGAGCAACAAATAGAGGAAGAGATGGAAGATGTGGCGGAAGAGGAAAACACACTACAAATGCATGCTTTATATGCACTAAGTTGGGTCATTTGCAAATAAATGCTATCATAGAGCTCAAAGACTAGGGAATCAAAGCAACAACAAAAACAACAATTATAGAGGGCAAGGTAACTATGCAAACACATCATCCAATCAAGGGAATGATTATTTATTGGCCATGAGATATGGTGAAGATACAACTCAAGGTAGTGAAGATGTATCATATAAGACAATAGATGTAGTAATCATATGTCATGTCGGAAGAATCTTTTTAGTAATTTGCATGTCGCAAAGCATCAAGGACATGTGGAAATAGATGAAAACTCATAGAATATCATTTAACATGTGGGAGATATCATTTTGGAAGGGAATCAAAGGGCAAAGTTCTTGTCACAGGTATTACATGTCCCTACTATTACCAAAAATTTGATTTTGGCATGCCAAATGGCAGAAAAAGGCTGCCAACTTAGGTTCAATGAAAGAGGATGATTTGTTGAGGATCCAAAGGTAGGTTTCAAGCTCATAATGAAAGGAAAGAAGTAAGGGAGGAAATAAATCAGCCACAACATTCAATTTATGTCACATATGGAGACAAGATGGTAGCAGAGTTGTACAAGAGCTAAACTATATGCAAAGGAGGAGCTTGGTAAGAGGCCTACCAAATTTTACATCTAAAGGTTGCATGAAATTTGTATAGCTTGCCAATAAGGAAAAGAATCAAGGCTGCCCTTCAGAAAGAGTAGCTATATGAGTGCAAATGTTTTGGAACTCATTCATACGGATTTTTGGGGTCCAACAAGAGAAGCACCCCTTGTTGATGGCATCAAAAGAAAATTTATATGCAAGTATATCCCTCAACAAAATTGGGTAGCAGAGAGAAAGAACAAACACATAGTAGAGGTAGCAAGGTCTATGCTCAATAAAATGTATATGCCTTATTGGTATTGGGGAGAGGCTATATAAACAACTACATACATCATGAATATATGTGCTACATCAGATATTCATAATTTAATCCCTGAGGAAGCATGGATTGGAAGAAAACCTTGCATTTCACATCTTGGAATCGTTGGTTGTGTATGATGTGCACATCTACCTCAAGAGTTGAGGCCAAAGTTGGGTGCCAAATATGAAATGGGTATCTTTTTGGCATATTGTATGAAACAAAATCGGCATAAATGCTCTAACAAAAAGTAAGTAGGGATGTTGTCTTTGATGAGTTGAAGCCTTGGTATGCATGCACAAATTCATTGCACATTGAAGAAGTGATATAGATAAGAAATATGATGATAGACTTCAAGAAATCATGGATTTAAGTGGTCAGAGCAACTCATCTAACACAAGGACACCTCACCTTGGAGTCGAAGGCTTAGGGAAAGAGAGACCAGCTTTGAAGAAAGTAAAGTCAAAGGCAAAAGAGAAGATCGGAATTGAAGAAGGAAGTTGTGTGGATGAGAGCATGTTGGAAGATGAAGAGATAGAAGCAATACAAACCCCAAGAGTGGCAAAACAAAGAAAGAAGATGGAAACCACACCTAAAAGAAGTAAAAGGTCCTCAAGAGTAAGATATCCAGTTCAAAGGTAGACATATGATAATTTTATTACAAAGCAATATGCATACATGAATCATGTAATCAAGAACAAAGAACTGACTAGATATGAAGAAGCTAAAGAGGGATCAACACAAAAATGATCGTTATCTCGCTAAATGCTAGAGGGTTATCCGACCCCTCAAGAGCGACCATTATTGGTCAGTGGCTCCGCGACATCAGCTTAAACCCAGACATTATATGTATACAAGAGATTAAAATTGACGGAGAAGACCTCCAGAAACGGCTCAGACAGGTCTCCTCGGCCCATGTGTGGATCCCTACGAAGCACCAGCGGGGGTCCGGAGGAACGGTTATCGGTGTTAAACATCTCTGGCTTGAAAAGCTTGTAAACTCCATTGAAGATGTTAGTCACCGTTGGATTGCGGTTTCTTTTGGTGCTCCTCTTTGTGTCACTATGGTCTCTCTGTACGCCCCTAACGGGGATTTGGAGAGACTGAACACTTGGGCTTCACTTGACTCGCTTCCCCACAACGTGCTGATATGTGGAGACTTCAACATGGTGGAGGACCCTATGGACAGATGGATGGGCAAGGGCAGGGTCATTGACAGTCGGGAGAAAGAAATGTGGGACTTGACCAAACTCCACTTGGATCTGGTTGAATTCAAAGACTCGAATGGCTTTTCCTGGTCGAATCTACAAGCGGGTGAGGATCTGCGGAAAGCCAGGCTCGACAGATGCTACGTCTCTCAGAGTTTTACTCACCAGTGGGGTCTCCCTACCATCACGCAACGCACCGACCTCACCATCTCTGATCACTACCCGATCGTTATCAATTTTCAACCTTCCAACAAGATCCGCAAGGCTCCGTGGTTCCATGCCAATGCTGCCACCTTCTCTCTCCCTTCCGTCCATCAAGAGATTGCCGATGTGTGGAAGGTGGCGTTCGCCTCTGGCTCGGCCCCAGCCAAGTGCTGGAGAAGCGCGGTCGACAAGTCTCGCAAGATCATGATCAGAACTAAGAAGACGCTCGAGACTGTGCGACGGGCTCGTAGGGAGGCTATCTACCACAGACTCTGGCGGCTCGAGGAGGAAGTGAACAAAGGAAAACACCAAGCCCAGAAAGGTCTCCGAAAAATCAGAGCGGTGTTGAGATACGAGGAAGAAATACAAAGGAAAAACCTGCAAATTTTCTTCAAGGAGTGGTGGGCTGGCAAAGCCGACAAGCCCACCAAAGAGATGTGCCGTATCCTTAAAAGGAAACAAAATCGAGATTCGATCCCCCTACTGCTAGATCCACACGGCAACGTATGCAATTCGGAAGAAGATAATGTCGGCATCATCGAAGGGCACTTCACGAGTCTCCTGGGAACCTCGAACCCCCTCTCCCACCATAGAAGGGACTGTATGGCTGCAATTTCTAGGGTTTCCCCTCGGAGGATTCCACCCAACCTCCACTCCCTACTTCATGCCCCTATCTCTGAATCAGAAATCATTGAGGTCATTGATGCCCTCCCTCTCGGTAAAAGCCCGGGACCCGACAGACTCACCAATGAGTTCTTTAAATCCTTCAAGCTGGTGGTTGCCACCCCGCTTAGGTTGGTTTGGCAAGAAGCGCTAAAGTTTGGGGCTCTTCCTTCTTGTCTAAATAATGGAATTATCAAGCTGGTTCACAAGAAGGGGGAAAAGAACAGAATCGAGAATTGGCGGCCAATCACGATGCTCCAAACAGGATACAAGATCATCGCCAAAGTCATTGCCAATAGAATATCGTGCCATCTGAGATCTTGGCTAAGTGAGGACCAAAAAGGCTTCATCAAAGGCAGGTCTATCCTGGAAACCATTATGGATATTTGGGAAGGTATTCAATTTGCAAACGAGTCTAATCAAGACGTGGTCTTCCTCAAGATCGACTTTGACAAAGCCTACGATAGGCTAGAATGGGACTATATTCTGCAGTCGCTCCAAGACCTCGGATGTAGTCAGAAATTCACCAAGATGATCGCGACCCTGCTCGGCAATGCAACGACCCAAATTAACGTTAACGGCAAACTTTCGAAGGCGATCCATCTTAAAAGATCTATTCGGCAAGGATGCCCTCTTGCCCCCCTTCTCTTTGCCATCGCCACTGAAGGGCTGAGCAGACTTGTGGCTCATCATGTGGAGGCTGGCAATATCAAAGGCCTCCAGCTACCTCACGTCCACAGTCAAATCATCATGAGACTTTTTGCCGACGATATGAATGCGTTCGTTCACAATGATAATACCAGCCTGGAGACTTTCTGGAGGTGTCTTGATACCTTTTGTGAGGCCTCTGGATCCAAAATCAACCACAATAAGACCGCCTTTAGGGCCATTGTGGGACATCAACCCGGCCTTCTCATTGATCATGGCTGTCAAATCATTCCGCATGGTCAAATCATTCGGCTGCTCGGAATCCCCTTGGGGTTTGGCGTCTCTATGGAGCAGCGATGGAACTGGGTGCTGGCCAAACTTGAAAACAAGCTCAATTACTGGAGAGGTATGCAAATCAATCTCGCTGGACGGGCGATGGTAATCAACACGTTCCTCCTCTCGTCTACCATCTATTTCCTTTCTTGCTGGAGACCCAATGAGCAAGGCCTATCCAAACTGAATAGCATCTGCAGAAACTTTCTTTGGACGGGTGACCATAACAGAAGGGGGGTGCCCAAAATCAAATGGGCCATCTGCACCAGCCCTAGAGATAGCGGGGGGCTTGGCATCCTGGACATTGGGTGCATGGCTAACAAACTGGCAGCCAAATGGATGATTAAAGCTTGGTGCAATAGGGAGGCCTCGTGGGCCAAGCTGATCTTCAGAAACAAAAATGAGTTGGCCCTCACGGGATTCCCGAACTGGAAGAACCTTGACATCATGACCCTGCTATTCTCCCCGATACCTGTCTTCCCGAAAGGCTCCAATCTCGTATGCTCTCTTTGGAAGGGCTGGAATAAAGTCAAAAGCTTCACAAGAATTAGTGAGGACTGGAAGTGGGCGGCCGGCATCAGACAAAACGACTCTATCTGGTTTCCGATCCATGGCATCCGGAGTGTGGAGCCGTGGAACATTCAAAATGCCAAGAAGTTATGGAACAAAGGATTCAAAAAATGGAAACACCTCTGGAAACATGACACCAACAATTGGATCAACTACGAGGATATCGACCCTCGCATAAACATCTCCTACGAAGAATGGAACACCTTGCAAAGCAGATGCCTCGCTTGGGATCGGCACGAAACTCGCCTACTCATGGGACATGACGCTCCGAACGCGCGTGGTCTCAAATGGCACAATGGAAATAGCCTACTCAAAATCCCGAACATCAATGAAACGACTGACCTTCAGATCAGCCTCAACAAGAAGTGGTGCCTGTCTTGGACGCGGCTTCGGTGGGACATGAAATTCATGGGTATCTGGCACCCACTTATAGAGATTAAGAAGTCGGTCCTCTTATGGCAAATTCTTCATCGAGGAATTTGGACTAACCATAAGGCAAGCAAAATTTGTGGGATCCCTCCGTGGTGCAAACGTTGCCACCGCGCAATCGAAGATGTCCCACACATCTTCCTTACTTGCCCCAACTCCTACAGAATCTGGCAGATGGTTGGACTGAAAATCAGAGTCCAGAAACAGCTTAGTTGGAAACAAGTCCTTTTGGGTGAAGCGATTGGGTGCTCTGCGGCTCTCTGGAACGCAATCAGAGGGGAAGTCCTGTGGAAAATTTGGCGGGAGCGGTGTGCTCTCAACTTCGGTGACTCCCCCAGGGAGTGGTCGATTGAAAAATCTCTATTCCTCGGCAAAAGGATTGCCAACAGTAAGAAATCCCCCCCCTTCAGGCATCATCAAGTCCTCCTTTTGATCAACAACAAGCTCAAACCCAAGTGGGTCCCGCATGAGGGCGACGAGAGGGTGATCAACCTTCTTTGTAATGCAACCTAGGAATCAACCAAGCTTCCCCTGCTTTGTGGGATTTGGGGGGTCCCGTGGGCACTAGTCCCCTTCTATTGTACCTTTGTTTCTTAATTTAATTCAAGTCCGGGAGAGTAGGCTATTGCCGAACTTCCTTTATATTAAAAAAAAAGAAGCTAAAGATTGCAAGGAATGGCAAGATGCAATGAACGAAGAGTACAAAGCATTTGATGAAAACCAAACTTGGAGCTTGGTACCAACTCAAGAAGGCATGAAGGTGATAGGTAATAAGTGGGTTTACACAATTATAAGAAATTCAGATGGTTTTATTGCTAGGTATAAAGAAAGTTTGGTGGCGAAAGGCTTCTCCCAAAGCTATGGGATTGATTATGATGAAACTTTCAACCCCATAGCCAAGATGCCAACAATTAGGACTTTGAATGTAGTGGCTACATCAAAGAAGTGGAGCTTATGTTTGTTGGATGCGAAGAATGCCTTCCTCAATGGAGAGCTTGAAGAAGTAATCTACATGATCCAACCTCAATGATTTGCTAATACGAGGTACCCAATGTTGATATATTTCGGCTAGTGGTATGTGAATACACTTAGGAATGCTTAGGCACTTTTTTTTCTCTTTAGGAGTTCTTTTTTTTCGGCTTGTATATATGCTTATAACCCTAACAATTAACTTATTCTTGTACATTCACTTGGTAATACATCCAATATTGTGTGTCATAGTCCCAAAATCACATAAAAATTGAGCATACTTAGGGCTCTTTGTGGTGTCAAAATCTCAATCTGATCTCGTTTTTGCCTCCGAACATAGTATCACGATGCTTGTACATGGACTTTTGTTCTTTTGTGCCAAACATATATAGAGGTTTTGGTTCATCATTACAAGTACCTCCAAGTCTGCTACACGTCTAGCAGAGCTTGACACGATAGTTCTGTTCAACTTTTTGAGACATAGTCATTTTTTCGCATCATGGTATTTTAGTCAGTGGCTTAGTGACAATGGCTAAAAGCAATGATGTATTCCATATGTTGGATGTTGAGGATAGG
The DNA here is from genome assembly GCA_020310875.1 of Ceratopteris richardii. Classification (NCBI taxonomy): domain Eukaryota; kingdom Viridiplantae; phylum Streptophyta; class Polypodiopsida; order Polypodiales; family Pteridaceae; genus Ceratopteris; species Ceratopteris richardii. The sequence goes on from MU260566.1 coordinate 19,843, forward strand.
TTGGATGATAGTAATTATCCATTGTGGACATATATGATGCATCATGTATTGTTAGCAAAAGGACTTTGGAATATTGTGCAAGGTGTTGAAAAACATTCTACTACACCTGCAAATAGAGTCATTGAAGGTGATGGAGATGATGTTGAAGATGATAATCTTCGAATTCCTATTTGCGTTGCGGTTCTTGCTGCATCTACTAAAGAGCAACCTCGTTGAGATGGTAGAGATGCTTAGGTATATGCATTGATAGCTTTGTCTGTTAAACGTGCCATTATGCCTCATATTCAATCTTGTAAAACAACAAAGAATGATTGGGATACACTTACCACTTTCTACCAGGCAAGAAATGAGGCTCGAGTTGCTTATCTCCAAAAAAAGTTGGAGAGTGAGCATATGAGTGAAAGAGATTCTATGAACAATTTTTTTAACCAAGATCAAAGATTTGAAGGAGCACTTGGTTTTTGTTGATGAAGTTATACTAGATAGTTCACTTGTCGAGGTCGTTCTCAATGATCATTCAGACTTATATCAGAGTTTTGCTTCTACTTTTTGATTGGTGATAAAAGGCAATCCAAATGCCTTAACATTTGAGGAGTTAGTCTCTATTTTGTTGCTCAAAGATTAATTGAGGCAGAACACGTCTATTATGCGTGTTGTAGATCAAGTTTTCTTAGCTAATCAGAAGGGCAAAGATAGATGGAGCTCATCTACTAGTAATCAGAAATTTGCTAATGTTGCATAGGTGAAGAAGGAAGACAAAGATGAGAAGAAAGCAATAAAGCATAATCCATTTTGCAAATATTGTAAAGGAAATGATCATATCATAAAGAGTTATCCAAAACTCACTCAAAAATAGGCAAAGAAGAAAGAGGCTCAAATGGTTGTTGTGGAGGCCTCTACCCCTAAAATAGAGTCTGCTTATCTTATGCAGAATGAGGAATGGTCATTTACTACTGCTTGCAGCTATGACACATCTTCTTATGAACATTGCATGTCTGTAGTAGAATCAATTGTTTGGTACTTCGATAGTGGGGAAACCAAACATATTACCTCACAACACAATCTCTTTAATTTACTTGAGCTTTTCCCTATAAGGAACACTGTCACATGTCCAATCAACTCCTCATATCTTGTAATGGGAGTTGGTAAGATCATTTTGACTATTGATGATGGTAGTTCTTTCATATTGTCAAATGCATTCTATGTGTAGGGGAGTGTGTGAAAAATAACATAGGAAATTGGATGATAAAGTAGTGAAATGTATTTTTATTGCATACAATTATGAAAGCAAAGGCTATCATCTGTATTATCCACAAAGTAAATACATTTTGGTGAGCTGTGATGCTGTTTTTGTGGAACATACAATTCAATCATTACTTTCATGTACTAAGGAGACAAATTAGCTCCAAAGATGTGTATGACACTTTATTGTCTCTTTTTACAGGTGGACAGTCTAGTGCAAGTCCAAATGAGGCAATTTCTTAATGTTTATAGAATCCACATGATGATGCAGATCATTCTATTTCTGATGCAGATTTACATGATGCACTTGTTGGTGAGAGAGCCGATATAGAAGAGGCATAAAATATGCCTAATTGGATGGTGCAAAATTTGCAACATAGCGAATTAGATGCACCTTTGTTATATTATACTCGTTTAAGATCTCATAGTGCTTCTTTTGCATCAGATTGATATGTAATGGCTGCCTCTAGTCTCTTTGATGAGAATGGGCTTCTTTCTTTTGATGAAGCACGAAATTCAAAAAATTAGATGGTTGCTATGCAATTTGAATATGCGTCTATCATGAAGAATGGTACTTGTCCTTTATGTGATTTTGCTCTTGGCAAGAAGACCATTGGCATTAAGTGGGTATACAAGGTGAAGCATAAGCCTAATGGAACTGTTAACACGTATAAGGCTAGGCTTGTTGCAAAAAGTTATGCTCAAGAAAGAGGCATTGATTTTGATGATTTTGTGAAGAAAGAGGCATTGATTTTGATGATTTTCTCAAGAAAGAGCATTGATGATTTGCTCTCACATGTTGAATGAATAATGTTTGTAGCATATGTGCACCTGTAGCTCATCATGGTTGGAATGTATATCATTTGGGCATTAAAACGACATTTCCGAATAGTGACTTACATGAAGAAGTGTATGTATTTTAGCCTCGTGGTTTTGTGCATATAGGGCATGAAAACAAAGTGTGTAGGTTGAAGGAGGTGTTATATGGTTTGAAGTAATCACCACGTGCTTGGTATGAAAAGATACATGCGTACTTGATTGCACATGGTTTTGAGAACAATCCAAATGAGAGCACCTTATATGTTATGCATGTTGATGATGTGCTTCTGATCACTGTTGTGTATGTTGATGACATGCTGCTCACTAGTCCTAATGAGAAGCATATTGCTGATTTTAAGGCTGATTTAGATGCCTCTTTTGAGATGTCAAATTTGGGGCATTTGCATCATTATTTGTGCATTCAGTTTGTGCAAGTTGATGGAGGAATAACTCTCTGTCAAACACAATATATTGATACATTATTGCAATGTCTTCGCCTTGAAGATTGCAAACCTATTACCACCCCTATGGAGACATGTTTATGATTGAGTCTTCATGATGCTAGAGATGCATGTTTGAGCAAGAAGCAACCTATTGTGATCACTTCTAGTTGTGAGGTTGACTATAGGGCAGTTTTCACAACTATTGAGTGTATGTGGTTGAGACACCTTTTGGCTGATTTGGGTGTTGGTCAGTCTACCACCACCATCTTCAGTGATAGTTAGAGCGCATTGATAGTTGTGAAGAACCTTCTTGCACAAAGCACAGTGAGATGCATTAACATTATGTGAGGGAGAACTTCTCTGCTCGAGAGATTAGTTTGGTATATGTGCCCACATACGATAACATTGCAAATCTTTTTACAAAGGCTCTGCCTCAGGAGAAGTTTGAATCTTTCCGCAAAGCTTTGGGCTTACTTCCTTTTGAGGATTGATCTCTTTCCACATAGCTTAGAAATTCCTTATGCATGAGTTCCAGCTCCTTGTTCATCGCATCATTCTTAAGAGGGATTTGTTGATATATTTTGGTAGTGATGTGTGTGGAAACACTTAAGACCGTCGAGGTACTTTTTTCCCTCTTTAGTAAGTTTTTTTCCCAGACTTGTATATACACATATAACACTAACAAGTTACTTGTTCTTGTACATTAACTTGGTAATACATTCAGTATTCTGTGTTGTGCTCGAAGCTTCTTCTTCCTCATAATGTTGTTCTTGTGCTTCTGTTGACCTACTACAACCCCTCTTCTTATGGTATGGTTGAAAGGTATAACAGGACTTTATGTGAGAGGGTGAGATGTGGATTATTTATCAAGTTGTGGATACAAAGAAAGTGTTGCAGATCCATCACTTTACACAAAGAGGCAAGGAGACAAGATGGTATACATATGCATCTATGTGGATGATTTGATTATCAAAAGGAATGATATTGTAAGTATTAAAGATATGAAATCAAAGCTAGGAAAAGAGTTCAAGGTATCTCATCTTGGGACACTAAAGGATAGTAATCTATGCACACAATGGCATCATCTCAATTCAAAGAAAATATTTGTTGGATGTTCTATACAAGTTTGGTATGAGTGGTTATAAGCCACTTTTCAACCTATGGAGTGCAATACAAAGTTACAAGTCAAGGAGATGCTATAGAAGATGTTACACTATATAGAAGCATGATTGGTTCATTAATTTATGTTACATACACTAGAATTGATCTTGCATATGTAGTAGGTGTACTCTCTCATTTTTTGCATCTTGTTCTTTCATCCACAACATACATGTGAAGAGATGGATAGGTATGTGCTTGAAGATGAAGAGGTATTGCAAAATCCTTGATCTACACCAGCCAAATGAACTCCAAGAGTATGTGGTGGGCCCTTTTAGCTTGCCAATGGATGTATTAGACACCCTATGTACCTTGGAAGATCACTCTCAAAAAGATAGATCAAAACAGATAAGTTGGAGTTGGCTCAGAGGTGAAGAACTTGCTATTTTGGTTCATACACGTGTCCAGTGTTTTGCATAATTCTCGGAGCACAACAGCAATTAGCTTAATTCCTTTTGGGGAAGTCTAGTTAACTTAAAGAGCTAACTTTCAAGATTAATCTCATAAAAAATAATGAACCACACACTGAGAATGATGTTTAACAAGTGATGACATCATCCCGATTTTCATGGGCTGCTACAGTAATGAGACTAGTGAGTAGAAAAATGAACATAACTCAAGCTTTAAGAATCCAATGATTATGAAAATTTTATATGCTTATACTAGACAATATGTTGAATCCAAAAAGCTTTAAATCATTGAATTTGGGTAAGTACACATTGAGAAACAACTCTGACAAGATGAGTAAAAAAGTCGGGTACCTGACAGAGAAGTGAAAATGAATAGACAGGGTTGACTTCAACTGAACATAACTGAAGATTGAAACATTCAAATGAAATGAAAATTGGTGAGCATATAGTAGACTTATAGAGCTAACTTTACCAAGTTAAATCACGGAAAATGATGCATCAAGTTAGAGAAACCATCTCCGCAATGTGACTGAGAAAACTGAGAGATATGGCAGTGAGTAGTACACTTCACAAGAACATGGAAATATGAACTCAAATGATCATGAAAATGAAGTATATTGATTTTACAACACAATGGACTTACTGATACATATGTGTGCCTTGAAACCACACCTTGATATGGCATAAATCTTAGCTCTTCGAGGTCTTCTCTGAGGTCTCTCTAACCAAGACTACAGCTGCCATCTATTTATAGTTGAGCTTGGGAGGCTAACTTCCCTCAATCACTCTCCAATCAATTAGTGATTGATTTGATTCTCTATCTACCACAAATCACGAATTCATGGCTCCTCTTTCCCTTTTTGATCAAGTGGACTCGACCACTTAAGATTCTTTCACTTTTACATTAAGTAAAGTCTTCAAAAGTTACAAGAGGTAGTTCACAAGTGAACTTTACATTGTCTTCATTTTAAGGCTTCTTCTTTGAATTTGTGGGCCAATACTTAGGCTTGTCATAGACTTGCTCCAACAATACAGAGGATTATCATTGGCTACATGCGAGCTATTATAGCTTAAGATCCTACTTAAGAACCTGAAAGGGAAAGTGGAAGAGTTTCCTCTTATGGAGAAAACATTTCAAGCATCTACCTCATAAGCACATAGAGGTTCATTGCCTCTTCATTAGAGAAAAGGTGATGGTGAAGGAGCTAGATATAAGGTATGAACACTAAAGTGCAGGCTGTAGACATGATGAAAAAGTTTCTTAAAGGTATAAATCTTGGAAGATTCAAGGAAGCAATCAACATAATAGACATAGGAGGAAGCAAGAAGGAAAAGGACTCTAACTTGAGGGGGAGTGTTGGAAGTTAAGAAGCATTTCAAGCTCAATGGTGTGCGAACACGCCCTAAATTTCATGTTCCAAATAATCCAGAATCAAAGGAGGATGATTTCCATGAGTCGGAGGCATCAAAGCATGTCCAAAATGAAAATGAAAAATAATTTATTAGGGAAGAAATAGGTCACCTCTTGGTGTGATTGGACTTGTTTTTTGAGATGTATATGTTTTTGATTGGTTAAAGAGGTTAATATGTTACTTTCAAAGCCTCTAATGAGTTGTATTATGATTGAGAGTCGTGAGAAAGTATCCCCAAGATTTGGCTTTGCTTAAACACACCCTTTGCTAGCCGTTCTCTATATATTTTGCAGAGATTTCATTTTATACACTCTATCTCCATAGATGATCTTGGTAGATCTCATGCTATTTTAATTGTTATTTATCTTTCATTCCAAATCAATTTCGAGTGTTTTTTGTCTTGTTCAAAAGCTTATAAGTTCTACTTTGAGTGATATAATTCTCGAGGTCAGTTCTTGCACAAGTTTAGAGAAATGTCTAGAACATTGTCTATGTACTTAGCTAATACACTATGAAGAGATACAAGTAGTCTGTTTTGGTGTAGTTGAGTGAGGCATCATCCTGTGTCGAAGCGGAGTGACTTTACTCTCATTTGAAAGCTCTCTTAGTCTAGTTTGAGTATGCAAAGTTTCAATTATAGTCATTGTTAGAAAAATGATGATCAAGAGGAATAATGCAGCGGGATAAGATGGATAGGTAAAGTAGTGAGAAGCAGAATGGATTAATAGAGAAATACACAGCTAGAGAGATAGAGAACTCAAAATTCTCAAATTGCCAACAACAATATATTTACACCGATGATATTGTCCAGCCTTTTGCTCCCACTATGGAGCTTCAATTTCGATATAGATAGACTCTAGATGAAGGGCTTTATAGTGTGCATAACCGTGACTTACTTCAGTAATTGAGCCTACCTAATCCTCTGATTTAGGCATGATTTTGGAGATTGCCTGATGCTGTAATGTAGACATAATTTTTGGGATCATCTGTAATCCGAAACATCCCAAATTATGTAATTACTGGACTGAATAAACCACCTAACAGAGCCCAAACCACCAGAAAAATCCGGGCTTCCGAACTGGTCATCGAAATATCAGACATGTTAACTACCGAACTGGTCATCATAATTTTGGGCTAGTTGACTCCTAAATTGTCGTACCTCTGGAATTTTTGACAACTCATCATGATTCTAGATTGGGTGACTACCAAACTGTCATACCTCTAGAATCTCAGACAACTCATCGTAATTCCGGATTAGTTGACTACCGAACTATCATGCCTTCAAAGTTCCGGTGTGACTAAAGTATACATCCTGGATAACCTTCTAACTAGACTCACATAGATCATTTAGAACTTTTGCTGGTCTCATGTAGACCTCATCACAAATATCTGGACTCTCATAATGGCTTCTCCTCATAACGGGGGTCGTACAACTTAGAGTACCATGGATCATTTGCGGTCACATGCAGGTGGAGTATTGGGTATATCTAACACCCCCTCAATATCTGCCTGCAGCGAACTACCTTCCTAGTCTAATGCCAAGCTTTGGAAGATGTTGATGCAGTTGCTCTTTCCCTAGAGCGTTGGTCATAATGTTTGCTCCATTTTCATCTGACCGACAATAGCTTAGCTACATAACTCCGTCCTCGATCAACTCTTGTACATAATGATACTTGATTTCTATGTGCTTAGTACATGCATGATAAACAAGATTCTTGGCGATGGCTATGCAACTCTGGTTGTCGCATCTCAACATTGTAGCCTGTTGTCCTTGAATTCCTATATGCCATAAGACCCTTCTCAACCATACTGCTTCACATGCAGCAAAACATGTTGCTTTGTAATCAGCTTCGATAGAAGATAGTGTTACGGTCGGTTGCTTCTTACTGATCCAAGAAACAACCCCTGAACCTAAAGAGAAGCAATATCCAAAAACTGATTTTTTGGAATTACTATCCCTTGCCTAATCTAAGTCACACTATCATTCAGAGATGATCCTTCATCGTAAAGAATACCATACTCAATGGTTCCTTTCATGTACTTGAGTATCGCCATGCATGCCTTCCAATGAGTTAGACACGACTTATTAGAAAACCTGCTTACTATGCCAACAACATAAGATATTATACATATCCTCCCTAAAAGTGTTACCTCCCCTATCGCCCACTCCGAAACAGATGTATCCGGTCTGCTATTACACAAGTAAATGAGACTTCCAACTAATCTCTTGTATCTTCCGATATCCGTCGGAGGTGAAGTACCCTCAATAGATAATTTTGTACTGACTTCCATTGGTGTAGAGATTTCTTTGCAATCCTCCATATCAAATGCCTTTAACACCTGCCTCGCATACTTTGTTGCGAGATAAAGCTCTTCACTAGTTCTTGTCGGACTTCAAGACCTAAGCAATAATTCATTAAGCCCAAATCTATCAGTTCAAATTTTGAACTCAAGGCATCTTTCGTTTGTTTGAGAAGTGCATCATCATTTTCTGTGATTACAAGGTCATCTACATAGAGTACAAGCACAATTGCCTTCCCTCTTGTCTTTAGAACATACAAAGTAACATCAAAATCACATCTTTTGAATCCTATATTCAAAAGATACTATCTATTTATTGGTACCAAGCTCTTGGGACTTGTTTCAGCCCATACAATGCCTTTTTCAACTTACATACTTTGTTCTCTGAATGGGGAGCCTCAAACCCTGGTGGCTGAGACACATATACCTCCTCCTTAAGGTCTCCATTCAAGAACGCTGATTTGACATCCATGTGGTATACTGCTGATCATTTATGTGCAAGAACAACTAGTATTAGTTGAATAGTAGTGGTCCTTGCTGTCGGACAAACGATTCACCGAAGTCAATGCCTTCGACTTGGGAATAGCCCTGTGCAACAAGTCTAGCTTTGTAGTTCTCCAAAGTACCACCAACCTTGTATTTTAGCTTCCAAATCCACTTGGTGCCTATGACCTTTCTCTTTTGAGGTTGCACTACTAGCTCCCAAGTTCCATTCTTCATGATACTGTTGTATTCTGTTTGCATAGAAATTCTCCAATTTGGATTTTGGAGTGCTTCTTCCATACATGTAAGCTACTTTGCTTGTTTGTCGATAAAAGCAGCCATCAATTCTCATGCCAAAGCTTACTTGTGCCCACACTTGTCATGGTTGTAAGTGCACACAACTTGAACATGTTGTTCCTCCTTTTTTTGATTCCAACAACATTGTTGTTGCAGTCCAAAACCTTAGCTCCTATCTTGCTGAAAGACACAGGATGACCTTGATCAGTTATAGAAGCTATCGAAAGTAAATTTTGTTTGATTTGTGAAACATAAAACACGTTCAAAAGCTTTCTAATGTCCCCGTTACAAGTAATGAAAGACATTGTACCTTTGCCCTTAGCCGAACATCTTGTATTGTTGCCTACCTTTACCATGATGGGTTCCTCTAGAGGCGGTAGGGAATTACAAAGGTCTTTTTTGCTTGTCATGTAATGAGAGGCACCACTGTCCAATACCCATGAATCATTTGTAGCTGAATTGTCAGCGGAGGAACACATTTCCTCTACCATAAGTCCTGGATTTTGTGGCCTTTCTTCTTGCAGTGGAAGCACTCTCCCTTGAACTTCTTCTTGTCCTTCTTCTTCTCATCTCCATCTTTCCAAGAATTGGGTTTCACACTTTTGGCATTTACCATGAATGCAGCTTCTCCTTTGCCATTGGCATTCCTTGCCTTGAGCCAGAGCTCCTCCTCCATGAGCAAGGCATTGAATTCTTCAAAGGTTCGTAGTTGTGTGATATGAGTATCAAGGGCAGTTACAAGACCATCAAACTTTGGTGTACACATTGGAAGACAATGCCGAGCTAGCTCCTCACTTGACTTTGGTACACTAGCTCCCGCCATTTGATCCCATAGATTCTTTATGCGAGTAATAAATACTTCAACAATCTCCCATCAACAAACCTCTCTATTTCTAGCTGATTCTCCAAGTTTTGAATCCGTGTTTGATTTCGAGTTTCATATTGATTTCTCAATATGTTCCAAGCCTCACATGCCTTCGTGGAGTGTTGAATAAGAGTCAGAACTGTATCGAGAGTACTTGTAACTAGATTACAGAGTGCATCTGCATTCCTACACTTCCAAGCAAATAAAAGATCAACATCAGGAGGAATCATTCCACTAGGATTATTTGAGTCATGTGTTTCTTGGGGCTCACAATCATTCCCAAGTACAATCTCGAGCAGCTCATAAGATTCAAGGATATAAGTGATCTATGTAATTAATACCATCGAGTTTAGCTTTTATGAAGGTTGGTGGTTGTATCCCCAATGTTTGCACGACTTGCATCATTACGTTTTCGGTTTGTGTTCTGCATGCTCCTGTTGTTGAACCACTTAGCTTCCCAACAGTAGATGATGATACACCACTTGACATCTTCTCTCTTAAATTGTTCAAAGACCTCTGTGGCTTCTACGTTTTTTTTGGCAATACTCAAAACCTCCTAAGCTCTGATACCATGTTAAAAAAATGATGATCAAGAGGAATAATGTAGTAGAATGAGATCAATAGGTAGACTACTGAGAAGAAGAACATATTAACAGAAAAATGCACAGGTAGAGAGATAGAGAACTCTAAATTCTCAAATTGCCAACAACAATGTATCTACACCAATGATACTATCTATTCCTGTGCTCCCATTGTGGAGCTTCAGTGAAGATATAGATAGACTCTAGACGAAGGGCTTTATAGTGTGCATAACCGTGATTTACTTCCGTAACTGGGCCTACCTAATCCTCTGATTTAGACATGATTTTTGAGATTGCTTGATGCTATAATGCATGCGTACTTTTTGAGATCATCTGTAATTCGAAATATCCCAAATTATGTAATAACATGACTGAGTAAACCACTGCACAAAACCTAGACTACCGAATTGGTCATCGAAATTTCAGAAAGGTTGACTACCAAATTGGTCACCGAAATTCTAGACTGGTTGACTACTGGGCTGTCATACCTCGAGAATTTCGGACAACTCATTGTGATTCTGTATTGTTTGACTACCAAATTGTCATACCTCTAGAATCCTGGACAACTCACCGTAATTCTGAATTGGTCGACTACCGAATTGTCATACCTCCAAAATTCCGGTGTGACTAAAGTATACATCCTAGCTAGCCTTCTGACTAGACTCACATGGATCATCTAGAACTTTTGCTGGTTTCATGTAGAACTCATCACAAATGTCCCGACTTTCATAATGGCTTCTCCTCATAATGGGGCCCATACAACTTAGAGTACCATGGATCATTTGCGGTCACGTGTGGGTGGAGTATTGAGTATATCTAACAGTCTCTGCATGTACTCACAGAAACTCGAAAAACACAAAGCCTTCATGTGAAAAAATCAAGATCCTAGGAGGGTTCATTTGCTTTTGTTGTGCACCTAGGAGTGTTCATCCTCCAATAGTTAGAAACTAGGTAGCTGGAAGGGAGAAAGAGATTTGGAGGTCCATAGAAGAATTAAAGGTGTGGTGGAAGGTTTGGATCATGACCGAGAAGATGGAGATTTTTTGGGAGAACGGAAAGGGGAAGAACTCATGGAGGTCATATAGTAATACTAACAAACATAATTTCTATAATTCTTTGTATAATGAAGCCAAGTCAAGGAATGGAACAAGGTTTCTATATTTAAATAATAGTTTAAAATATGGAGAAATAGCTAACAATTGGAAAAAACTCCTTATGAGTCATGACTTGTTGGCACTTGGAACTCAAAACATTTCCAAAGATGTGGAGATGGAGTTGACACGAGGGTCTGTTGTTGAGTATCATGGTCCATGGATGATGTCACAAGGAGATGGAGCCGGCATGAGGAGATGGAGCCAACATGAGAAAATGTGATAGTCACCAATTGGAACTTGGAAGGGAGCTCGAATTTGATGATGAGGTAAGGTGCGATCTTGTAATTATTAATGATGAATAAGGATGAGACTTAATGCTAGGATGAGACTTAATGTTGATCATATGATTCATTGAATCATTGATGGCAATGGACATTGCATTTTTGAGTCTAATTTTGAATCATGGTGTTCATGGATATTCATTGTTGAAAATTTTGAATCATAAAAGAGTCATGATCCATTGAACATTTTAATTTTAGACATTCCACTTAATTTACATGGGCTTTTGCAAATTCAAAATTGTAATATCATGAATCATTATTTTAAGTTTTTATGATGTGTGTTAATTACAATGCTTGTCATCCTTTTAAGTTTTTATGTCAAGACTTTTGATTCATCACTTAAATAATACCCGAATAATAATAGAATCTAGGGTCCAAGGCCTAGACTATAGTAGATACTAGCTACATCATATAACCATACAATGATACGTCATATATGTATGGTTGTAATTTATAATTTTGTATTATCATTTATGATTTATGATTTATCAATCATGTACATTATAAATTTAACTTTTATATATAATATGATCTATTTTGTATAATGTATATAATATGTATATTATATTGTAAAATATATTATGTATATGGTATAGTGTGTACACAAATAATAATAATAATAAATAAATCAATGATCATATGATTATTGGTGATTGATTATTGATCATACAATGTTGATATTATACAATTTTCGTGAATCATGAGTCACACTTTATGTGATTGAAAATTCAAAGCTTGTGCAATGATTACCAAGTTTTGACACTTGGGTATTGAAGAATTTTTGTGAAGCATGCTAATTGTGCAAGCAAGCTAGGTTCAACTTGAAGAAAAACAACTTCATAAGTAATATTCCATTGGACTTGGTCAACAAAATATTTAGGGACCAACAAAGGAGTTTTGCTTGAGAGGTAGTAGACACTTTGTTACCCTGATTTATAATTGTACCAAGATGGTATGACTATATTTTGAAGCACAAATAAGATGTCTTTTATTCATTCAAGAAATTCAAAGCTATGGTAGAGAAGGAGACATGTAGATATATCAAATGTTTAAGACCAGATGGAAGGGGAAAGTACGTTTCCCAAGAGCTCTCAAAATTTGTAAGCAACCACGAGATAAAAAGGCAATTTACTTATAAGTACACGCCCTTACAAAATGGGTTAGAAGAAAGAAAGAATAGGTTCATAGCAGAATGTGCAAGGGCAATGCTCAAGGAGACACATATGCCTTATTTCTTCTAAGGAGTTGTAGAAGCCATAATAACTTACATCATGAACATGGCTCCCACCTCCAGTATACACACTTCCATATGTTATGAAGGTTGGTATGGCAAGTAGTGTGATCTTTCACACATGAAGATTGGAATGGCAAGTAGCTTGATTTATTATGTCCATGTTCCTAATGAACTAAGGAACAAAGTTGAAGCTAGATTAGAAGAATGTCTCTTTATAGTTTATGTAGCAGAGAAAAATGGATATAACTGCTATAACTATAAAACCAAAGAGATAAAGGTCTCAAGGGATATGATGTTTGATTTACTTTTATCTTGCTATAGTGGAAATGAAGACATGCAATTAGAACACATTGAAGCAAAGAATGATAAAGAGGAATAGTAAAACGTTAACATGGCACTTAGTGGTCAACACAAAACAAGCATGGAAAGCCATGGAAGGAATCACTCACCATGCAATGGAAGAAAAATGACTAGGCCATGTAAAGTGAAGTCAATGATGGAAGGATTCAAGGCAAGCCATGGCACTTAGTGGTCAACACAAAACAAGCATGGAAAGCCATGGAAGGAATCACTCACCATGCAATGGAAGAAAAATGACTAGCCATGTAAAGTGAAGTCAATGATGGAAGGATTCAAGGCAAGGCAACAATCACACACAATGAAAATAAAGGACAAAAGTAAGTAGAACTAGATGGAGAGCAATTCAATGAACAATTTATGGAGCAAGGGACTACATCAAAGTCTATTATCAACTTTCCATTACAAACAAGTTTATTCCACTAAGGGGGAGGAAAGGACGTCCAAGGTATATAGTTGAATGATTAACATGTGACTCATTTATATCTAGACACCACACATATATGAACAAGATGGTAAAAATTGAAGAGAATACCTCATTTGAAGAGGCACCTAAAAGCACAAAGTCGAGGGATGCGAATCAGTGTTGATATATTTAGGTAGTGATGTGTGTGAACACACTAGGACCGCCGGGGCACTTTTTTCCCTCTTTATGAGGTTTTTTTCCCCCAGCTTGTATATACGCCTTTTGCCCTAATGGGCTCCTTATCTTTGTACATTCTCTAGTAATACATTCAATATTGTGTGTTTGTGCTCCAAGCTTCTTCTTCTTCCTTGTGCTGTTCGAGTGCTTCTGCAGATGTCTAACTCCAACAATTGGTATCAGAGCAGGTCGTCGCTTCATCTAGGGCACCGTCGACACTCCTCCGTTTGCAGTCTCAGATTCGCACGAAATTTGGTGAGCATACTCAGGGTGTTTCAGAGATCAAAACATCTTCGCTTTGTGGTACCGAAATCGCGATCTGAGCTCGTTTCGGCCTCCGAATGCACTATCGCAGTGCTTGTGCAGGCTATTTCATCTTTTTGTGCCAAAGGTATATACCAATTTTTGTTCGCCAGTATAAGCGTCTCAAAGTCTACTACAGGTCTAGCAGAATTCGTTGGGGCAGTTCTGTTCAACTTTTTGAGATACAATCAATTTTTTGCATCAAGGTATTTTAGTCACCGGCCATGGCTGAAAGCAGTGATGTATTCCATATGTTGGCTATTGAGGATAAGTTGGATGGTACCAACTACCCATTATGGGCTTATATAATGCGACATGTTTTGGTTGCAAAAGGATTATGGAACATTGTGCAGGGTGTTGAAAGACGTCCTGTTACACCTGTAACGACAGGTACTGCAAATACAGGTGCTGGAGCTGATGAAGATGGTGTCGAAGATGATATTCCGTAGATTCTTGTTCGTTCTACTGTTTCTGTTGCACCTACTGCAAAGCAGATTCGTTGGGATGGCAGAGATGCCCAGGCAAATGCATTGATAGCTTTTTATGTCAAACGTGCCATTATTCCTCATATTCGCTCTTGCAGAACAGCTAGGGATGCTTGGGATACACTTATCACATTGTACCAAGCTAGGAATGAGGCTCGTGTTGCTTACCTCCGAAAACAGTTGGAGAGTGAGCACATGAATGAAGGCGATTCTATGGATAGTTTCCTAACGAAGATCAAAGATTTGAAGGAACAATTGATTTCTACTGATGAGGTTATACCTGATAGCTCACTTGTGCAAAACGTTCTGAATGGTCTTCCTGATTCATATCAGAGTTTTGCTTCTACTCTTCGATTGATGATGAAAGGCAATCCGAATGCCTTATCATTTGAGGAGTTAGTATTTGTTCTGTTGCAGGAAGATCAGTCCAGGCAGAACAAGTCCATTATGCGTGTTGCAGATCAAGCTTTCCTGGCTAGTCAGAAGGGCAAAGGAAAATGGAGCTCTTCTACTAGTAAGCAAAAATCTGCAAATGTTGCACATTCGAAGAACCAGGATAAAGATGAGAAGAAATCAGAAAAGCAGAAATTGTTTTGCAAGTACTATAAAGGGAATGATCATATCATAAAGAACTGTCCAAAACTGGCTGCAAAAGAGGCAAAGAAAAAGGAGGCCAGAATGGTTGTTGTAGAAGCCTCTACACCAAAAACAAAGTCTGCTAATCTTATGCAGGAAGAAGAATGGGCGTTGACTCCTGTTTGCAGTTTTGACCCATCTTCTCATGAGCAGTGCATGTCTGTAGTGGACTCAGATGTTTGGTACTTTGATAGTGGGGCGACCAAACATATTACCTCGCAGCGCAGTTTCTTCTCTTCACTCGAGCCTGCCCCTACAGGGAATACTGTCACATGCACCAACAACTCCTCTTATCCTGTTATGGGAGTTGGTAAAATCATTCTGACTACTGTTGATGGTAGTTCTTTCACCTTGTCAGATGCTTTATTTGTGCCAGGGATCAAGAAGAATCTGTTATCAGTTTTTGCATTAGCCAAGATTGGCTTGGTTGTGAAATTTGTTGATGACAGATGTACAGTTCATGATCTATCAAATGGCGATGTGATTATTGCTTGTGGCATTTTATGTCGTGGGTTGTATAAGCTCATAGATTATGAAAGATCTGTGAATGATTCGGCATGTGCAGTTCATGATTCTCAGGCTATGTCAGATGCAAAGCTTTGGCATGCACGCTTTGGTCATCTGAATTTTGCTAGTTTGCTACGCCTGCAGAAATCTGATATGGTGTCTTCTTTGCCCAAGCTTGAGGCACCTGGAAAACATGTATGTGAAGGCTGTATTTTGGGCAAAATGCAACATCCCTCCTTTCCAAAAGATGGTTCAGTTTGGGCTACACAGAAATTGCAGCTTGTACATAGTGATGTCTATGGTCATATGTAGACACCCTCTTTTGGGAATTACCTTCACTTTGTGACTTTCATTGATGATTTTTCCAGGCATGCATGGGTATATCCACTCAAAGCAAAGTCCGAAGTGTTCATGTGCTTTAAACAGTTTTTGGTTTTAGCTGAAAATCTGTCAACATGTAAAATGGGTACCCTCCGTTTTGATCGAGGGGGGGAATATATGTCTTCTGATTTTAATGCACTTCTAGCTGAACGTGGGATAAAACACTAGTGTACAGTGCCGTATACACCTCAACAAAATGGAGTTGCTGAACGAAAGAACAGGTCGCTCATGGAGATGGCGAGGTGCAAGGTCAAGAGTCAGGCTTTACCACATAGTTTTTGGCTTAAGGCTGTCATGTGTGCAACATATGTACTGAACAGGTGTCCCACTAAAGCGCTGCAGTCTATCACTCCATATGAGGCTTGGCATGACCGCAAGCCATCTGTTGCTCATCTACATGTTTTTTGGTTGTTTGGCATATGCATTAGTGCCTGAACAACATCGCAGAAAATTGGATGATAAGGCAGTAAAAATGTATTTTTGTTGGGTACAGTTCTGAAAGTAAAGGCTATCGTCTGTATCATCCACAGACTAAACGCATTCTGGTTAGCCGTGATGTTGTCTTTGTGGAAGATGCTATTCAACCATTGCTTTCATGTACTAAGGAGACATCTGTTAGCTCCAAAGACATGTATGATACTTTGATGCCTCTTTTTACAGGTGGACAGTCTAGTGCTGGTCCTAATGAGGCAACTTCTCAGCCTTTGCAAGTTTCATATGATGATGCAGATCATTCTATTTCTGATGCAGATTTACATGATGCACTTGTTGATGAGAGAGCTGATATTGAGGAGGCAAAAACTATGCCAAAATGGCTGGTGCAGACATTGCATGACAGCAAATTAGATGCACCTTTGTCATATCGTACTCGTTCAGGCTCTCATAGTGCCTCCTTTGCATCAGATTGCTATGTTATGGCTGCGTCTAGTCTCTGTGATGAGAATGAGCCTGTTTCTTTTGATGAAGCACAGAAGTCAGAAAATTGGATGGCTGCTATGGAATCTGAATATGATGCTATAATGAAGAATGGTACATGGTCTTTATGTGACTTGCCTCCTGGCAAGAAGGCCATTGGCACTAAGTGGGTATACAAGCTGAAGCATAAACTTGATGGTACAGTTGACAGGTATAAGGCTAGGCTTGTTGCAAAGGGTTATGCGCAGGAAAGAGGCATTGATTTTGATGAGACCTTTGCACCTACATGTCGTATGATTACTGTTCGGAGCATTTGTGCACTTGCAGCCCATCATGGTTGGAATGTACATCAGTTGGACATTAAAACAACATTTCTGAATGGTGACTTACATGAAGAAGTGTATGTTTTTCAGCCTCGTGGCTTTGTGCATAAAGGGCATGAAAACTAGGTGTGCAGGTTAAAGAAGGCATTATATGGTTTAAAGCAAGCACCACGTGCTTGGTATGAGAAGATACATGCCTATCTGGTTGCACATGGTTTTGAGAACAGTCCAACTGAAAGCACCTTATATGTTAAGCGTGCTAATGATGTGCTTTTGATCATTGTTGTCTATGTTGATGACATGCTGCTCACTAGTCCTATTGAGAAGCATATTGCTGATTTCAAGGCTGATTTGCATGCCTCATTTGAGATGTCTGATTTGGGGCATTTGCATCACTATTTGGGCATTCAGTTTATGCAAGTTGATGGTGGAATCGCTTTGTGTCAAACGAAATATATTGACACATTATTGCAGTGTTTTGGCCTTGAAGACTGTATTGCCACTCCTATGGAGACAGGTTTACGATTGAGTCTTTATGATGCTGGAGATGCATTTGATGTTGTTCTCTATCAGCAGGCTGTTGGATGCTTGATTTACTTATGCATTACTCGGCCAGATATTCAGTTTGCTGTCTCACATATGAGCAGGTTTATGCATCGCCCAGGAGTCACACATTGGAAGGCGGTTAAGCGCATCTTTCGCTACTTGAGTGGTACTCGGCTACTTGGATTGTTTTATCCCAAGGGGGGATCACTACCGCCAGATTTGCATGCTTTTTTTGACTCAGATTGGGCTGGTTGCTATGACACTCGTGTGTCCACCAGTGGTTTTTGCTTCATGCTTGGTAGCTCATGTATATCTTGGTTGAGCAAGAAGCAGCCTATTGTGGCCACTTCCAGTTATGAGGCTGAGTATAGGGCAGCTTTCACAGCGACTGTTGAGTGTGTGTGGCTCAGACGCCTTATGGCTGATTTGGGTGTTGGCCAATCTTCTGCCACCACCATCTTCACTGACAGTCAGAGCGCATTGGCAGTTGCGAGGAACCCTGTGTTCCATGATAGCACTAAGCACATTGAGGTGCATTATCACTATGTCAGGGAGAGGTTCTCTGCTGGGGAGATCAGCTTGGCATATGTGCCCACGCAGGAGAACATTGTAGACCTTTTCACGAAGGCTCTGCCTAGGGAGAAGTTTGAAGCTTTTCGCAAAGCTTTAGGCTTACTTCCTTTTGTGGAGTGATTTCCACATATCTTGGCACTTCCTTATACATGAGTGCCAGCTCCTTGTTCACTGCATCACTCCCAAGTGGGATTTGTTGATATATTTAGGTAGTGATGTGTGTGAACACACTAGGACCGCCGGTGCACTTTTTTCCCTCTTTATGAGGTTTTTTTCCCCCCGCTTGTATATACGCCTTTTGCCCTAATGGGCTACTTATCTTTGTACATTCTCTAGTAATACATTCAGTATTGTGTGTTTGTGCTCCAAGCTTCTTCTTCTTCCTTGTGCTATTCACGTGCTTCTGCAGACGTTTAACTCCAACACAGAGAAGGAATTCAAAGCAATGATAGACAAAGAAACATGGAATCTGGTATGAAGGGACATGAAGATCATTGGAAACAAATGGGTGTATAAAGTGAAGAGGAATTTTGATAGAAGAATAGAAAGGTCTAAAACTAAATTTGTTGCTAAAGGTTTCACTCAAATTTATGGGATAGCTTATGAAGAAACATTGAATCCTATATATAACATTATCGTTGCACTTGTCCGACATATGAGTGGGTGTATACGATGTGTCTAGTCCAATCCAGTCTAACCTAAACCCATACGATACATAAGATCAAGTAATAAAAATTTTCATATCCATTATGAATTAAAAGAAGGCTTACTTTTCACTTATTTTATCATTGGGCACTTAGCAACCTCGTTCACATGCAATTTTCCCTCTCTTAGAAAACAATACAATGAAACAATTGAGGTAAAGAACAAGCTTGTGAATTTTCTCTTCCCTCCATTTTCCCATCCACTCTTCATATAGCTAAAAAGAGGCACCCCACTCAATTTCAGCATACTATCATATATGTGCACATGCATATATCTATGTATCTATGCATGTATATATTCACTTTCTATGTACATATGTAAGTATGCATGCATCTATCTATTACATAAACACACAAACACACACACACACACACACACACACACACACACACATATATATATATATATATATATATATATACACACACACACACACACACATACATACATACATACATACATACATACATACATACATACATACATACATACATACATACATACACACACATATATACAAATGGAAGTCCTTGGAAGTTTCAAATCTTGGATGATATGCAACCTTGGACCTATTCTCAACTTCATGTTTCTCTTTAAGTTGTTGGGCTGAGTGCCTCTTAGGAGGATTTTGTCACTCAATACTTAAAAACTCTCCACCACCATGAAAGGCTTATGAAGGTTCATCTATGTTAGATCCTCTTCTCTTAGCTTCATTGAGGACGAAAATGTCTAGGGGGAGGAGAGTGTTGGGTTGTAGGGTGTGCTTATATTTTCTCTTGTACATGGGAACCCTCCTTTGCTCATGAACATACCCATTTATGCATAGTTGGATGCTTGCACATGAGAATACACTCTTAGGACCCTTTTTAATAATTCTCTAAAAATAAGTCTTTGGAAGCTTGTAAGTATGCACATTTTCTTGTAGCTATCTATAAAAATCATCACACATGTATTTCCTTGGAGATATGGTTGTTAAAGCGAATATTTAGCAAGATCTTCTTAGGACATGGTAGTTAGACACACACGTTTTGACTAGTCTTTAGAGAAGATGGGGAAAAGAGCATAGCCTATAAATAGAGAAGCTCTGTTTTGAAAAAGGGAGCTTTTTGGTTGAATGGAAGAACTCTTTGACTTCTAAGACTATGTGCACTTGTGTATATTTTTCTATGTGTGTGAGAGTGAGATGTTTGTGTGTGTGTATGCTTATCTCTCCTTTGTGCGTGACTAGAATGTGTTGCATTTCTTGTATTTTCCATTTGTGAACTAGGATCCTTGATGACCTTATTCTCCATGTTCTCAAGGGTTTATGGCATTGCTTGGAGCAGCTGGCCAATGGCTTGAGCATGATGGAGGGTTGCTTGGAGGAAAGGAGAGTCCTTGAGCTTTCCTATTGCTCCGATGCAAGGTGGTGTGGGTCTTGGCTCCCTTTGGTCATACTACAACACCAATATGATTTCTTGGTGTTCAAAATGAAAAGTCCAGAATTGTTGGTGCAGGGCAATCAACAACTTTGCTGTTTTTGATGAAGAATTGAAGTCAAGGATTGAAAAAAAGATCAAGTTATGAAGTATGAAGGAAGTGCATATCCAGAAGATGAAGATGTGTACACATATGCACATTATTTTAGAGTCAGTTCATCTTATACTTCTGTATGGTCATGAGCTTGTAAATATTTGCCTATATATACAAAGAAAATGTCAGGGAAAATATGAGAGAATGTGTAAGAACAAGATTTGAGGAGAATTAGATGTGATTAGACACTTGAGAAGTGTGAAGTTTTGCTCTCTCATCCAGATGTAAAGTTTTTCTAGTAATGAAGAGAAATTGCACCCGATGTTTCTGTGTATTCTCCTTGTGTGCTTGATCATTTCAAGAATCCTTTTGTAGATGTCTAATTCCATAGTTAATGAGTCTATGGTTAAATTTTGAGAGCCTAATTGTAAACAGGCTCTGAGAATTACGAGTAGGAACATTCATATGTGAAGAAGTGTTCACTGTTTCGTGAAATAGGCGCAAAATTCGATGCTAATGTTTTGGTCAGTTCTCCTTCCACAGTGTAAAGTTTTGAGCAAGCAAGCACTCAATCTTTAAGTTGGAAGGTAAGCTACCTGTGGCTAAAAGCATTTGCATAAACAGGTTCTAGATTGAGAGAACCAAGTGTTAGAAGTTATAGGTGTCTGAATCGACTTCTCAAAAGAACAGTTTTAGACATAGGTGACTTGTTAAGTTCATTTCTCAAGATCTATTGAATCTTCTGAAGTGATTTAACTTGGAGGAGGTGCAAAAACTATAGATGACACCTTGTGCAAAGTTTTATCAAAAACTTTACACATTTGATAAGTCAATGAGAGAGATATGTGCAGCAGACTTTCTGTAGAATCATCTTCTTCACAGTTAATCCAAAATCTTTATAATTGATCATTAATCCTCCAAATTGGGAAAGGTCTTGAGTTACTCTTGATATAGAGGTGCTCTAATTTCAAGATTAGCTTGTTGTTTTGGAGATTAACACTCTCCATCAGTGGTATCAGAGTAAGAAGTATCAAAATTGAAGAAAGGAGGACCCCAACTGCTGCAGTTGTAAAGAAATCAATACTTGAAGGTTCAAAAGGTGAAAGCTTAAGAGCAAAGCTTCAGAAGGAGGCCATAGGACATAACAAAAGACAAAAGGAGTATCATTCGAAGTAAAGGTACATCTATTACTCATAAAGTTTGAATAATTCAATACACACATGAAGAAAGGATGGGAGATAGTCTCGAAATAGAGAAGTTGGATAGAGAGAACTATCCAGCATGGTCAATGAGGATGGAAGCTCATCTTATGAGCAAAGACTTGATAAGTTATATCACAGGTGAAGAAGAAAAGCCTCAGTTCAGAGATCCTTGTGTTCCAAATAGGGAGGAATTATCAGAATTGAAGACTTGGATGAAGAAAGATGCTCAAGCTAGGAGTATTATCTACATGGTAGTTAATGACTACTTGCTACCTCACATTAGAGGTCTTGAAAGTGCAAGTGATATATGGAATGCTTTGGAGGAGCATTTCCAAAACACCACAAAGTCTAGGAAGGCATCCTTGTGGGCTAAATTTACCACATTCAAGAAGAAGGCCTCTCAATCCATCTCAGATTATGTAACAAGAATGAGGGACATTGCATATGCATTAGGAGCAGTTGATGAAGATATTGAGGAGGATAAATTGGTAAGGCAAATCCTCACAGGTTTGAGAGGTGATGACAAATGGAAGCCATTCATTTTGTCTACTGAATTATCACTTGATCATTTCACTCCTGATTTAAATCAGTTGCTAGGACATATGCTAACTTTTGAGTAGGATGTCAAAGGAGAAAGTGATAAAAGTGCAGGTCATGTAATGTATTCAAAGGATAAGAAGAAGAATAGCAAAGGGAAGCAACAAGCAAATGAAGATGAAGGTACAACTAGCCAAGCTAACTTCCTAAGAGGAAGAGGAGGTGGCAAAGGTAGAGGAAGAGGCAGGAGTAATAAAGATGGAGTCAAGGCTTGCTGGATTTGTGGTAAGACAAATCACTTAGCTAATGATTGTTGGCATAATACTCAGAATAATGGTGGATATAATCAGAATTTTAATTCAAGAGGAAGAGCTGGCAGAAATCAAAGAGCTAATTTCAGAGGTAGAGGTAGTAGAGGTTATTTTGGAAGAAATGTAGGTAGAGGATTCCAAAGTCAATAATACAACAATACCTACTACAATCATGCTTCATATCAGAAGGAGGATTGGACATTGATAATGAATGCAACTTGTGAAAGGCAAAGCGAAGACCAAAGAGTGTTCTACATTGACTCAAGGTGTAGCAATCACCTGAGTGGTAACATAGCTTTGATGACTGATTTGGAGAATAAGGTAACTAATCATGTAGTTCAAACAGGTGACAATACAAAGCACAATGTGAAGTCAATTGGATCAGTGAAGGCCAAGGATGGTAGTACTCTCTTGAGTAGGGTTTTGTATGTTCCTACGATTCCTAAAAATTTGATAAGTGTAGAAAAAATTGCTGAAAAAGTTTATGAAGTTAGGTTCACTAATGAAGGAGTGTTTGTGGAAGACCCTAGCAATGGATATAAACAAATTGTTTCAGGGAAGAAAGAAGGAAGATTGTTCACATTGAAGATCCAAGGCAATGTTGGTCATGCCTTGTTCACTTATGGAGGACATAAGATCTCTGAGTTAGATCTTTGGCACAAGAGGCTTGGACATTTTAATGAAAGAGGTATCAAAGATATGGTCTCTGCTAACTGGTCTGTGACTAGCAAGGCTCGTAAATGTCGAGATGCATGATCAATTTGCTAAACATATTTCTCTGCATATAGCCTATCCTTTTAAATTATATCACTCATGATTGGTAGCTTGTTAAGCTAAATGAAGTTCCCCAAAAGGAATTTCATTAGTTGCTGATGTACTTAGAGAATGGTTCAAAACTCTAAGTAGGTGTATCAACCAAAATAACAAGTTTTGGACCTTGGATCATATGCCTACCTATCTGTTTTGATCCTATCATTAGTGGATCATCTTCCAAGAAACATATGTGATTATTTATGTTTATTAACTAGCTAAAGAGGCCCACAACACTCTCCAGCCATCACTTATAGCAGGTGTGAAGCAGGTTTTAGCTACACCAATTCATCTCTTGTGATTATCCACCATCTCCTCCAACAGTGTTATTAGAGCAAGCACAATCAAGATGGGAGATGGATTTCCATCCTTCATTGACAAATTCGATAGGAACAACTAGTCTGGTCCCTAAGGATGCAAGCATACCTTCAAGGGAGAAGCTTATATGGATACATCTCAGGAGATGAAGACATGCCAATCTTGAGGAGCAAGCATCAACTAACAAACGAAGAGCAAGAGAGGCTAACCACATGGTGTGCAAAGGATGCTCTTGCCAGATCATATCTACTAAATTCAATCTCTGATTTCTTGTTATCACATGTTAGGAATTGCAAGACCTCCCAAGAGACTTGGGAAGTACTTTCATCATATTTCTCCTCAAACACAAGAGCAAGGAAGAAACGGTTGTGGATGGAATTCACAACTCTCAAGAAACAACCAAAGCAAGGAGTGGCTGATTATGTAACCAAAATGAAAGATGTAGCAGACCAACTTGCAAACATTGGAGAAGAGATAGAAGAAGAGCACATTGTGAGGTAGATCATCAATGGAATAAAGGCTGATGACAAATGGGAGTCCTTCACCACAGCAATTGATCTCTACATGGATATGTAAATACCTGATCTCAATACCTTGATGGGAAAACTCTTCACCCATGAGACAAAGCTCAACAAAAATGGTGACAACTCAAGAGGTAACCAATCTTCTACCCTTTATATAGATAAGAATAAAGCTAAGGATAAAGGTAAAAGTAAGAAACATTATGAAGAAGTTAGTACCTCTCAAGCTAACTATGCAGGAAGAGGAAGAGGTGCTAGAGGAAGGGGCAGAGGAGGAAAGCAAGGTAGGGGGAGACCCTAAAATAATTCACCATGTAAAATATGTGGTCTCAACAACCACACTATAGAAGAATGCTACAGAAATACAAGGAACCAAAGGGGAAGAGGCTTCCATAGAGGTGGACAAACTAGAGGCAGGTACAACAATGGTGCAAGCAACTATAACCATAACTACAATCAAGGCTACAATAATAACAATTATCAAGGAGGCTTTAGAGGAAGAAGGGACTTCAACAACTATACTGAAGATCAAGAAGACTCTCTACTTATCATGAACATGACATCCAAGCAAGGTAAAGATGATGAGCATCTTTTCTACATTGACTTAGGTTGTTCCAATCATGTGGCAAGAAATATAGCTCTATTATCTGATCTTGAAAAACCCAAGGGAAAGTATGAAGTACAAATAAGTGATGACACTAAATACTTAGTCA
Organism: Ceratopteris richardii; assembly: GCA_020310875.1. Taxonomy (NCBI): domain Eukaryota; kingdom Viridiplantae; phylum Streptophyta; class Polypodiopsida; order Polypodiales; family Pteridaceae; genus Ceratopteris; species Ceratopteris richardii. The sequence continues at coordinate 44,821 of MU260566.1, forward strand.
AGCAAGTTGGAAATGTCAAAACATCTAATGGTAGTATGAACCTTTTGAGAAAAGTTTTGTATGTGCCTAATATAACCAAAAACCTAATTAGTGTTGGGTAGATTGTAGAGAAAGGTCTATAAGTCAGATTCACTAAGCATGGAGCATATGTGGAAGATAGGCTTCAAAAGGATTACCAAAGGTGAAAAGTTAGGTAGATTGTTTACTTTTGAAATTGAAGACACAAGGAATATAGCACTATTCAGTTATAGAGATCAAACCTTATATGAGTTGGAAATAGGCACAAAAGGCTAGGGCACATAGGAGAGAGAACTCTGAAGCAGATTTGGAGGGATCAAAGTGTGCTTGGCATTCCCAATGTGACCAAGCAGCACACGATATACAAATGTGGAGCTTGCCAATTCGGCAAAGCTCAGAGGCAACCATTCAATAGGAAAAGATACATCCATGAAGACTATTTGGAGCTTTTACACAATGATGTGTATGGTCCTAGCAAAGATCCATCCATCTTAGGCTCAAGGTACTATGTGTCATTTATTGATGATTACAATAGGTGGACAATCCTCTATTTCATGAAGCATAAGGATGAAGTATTTACATGTTTTAAGAAGTATTTGGCACTAGTTGAAAATCAAACAGGAAGGAGCTTGAAGAGAATCACGTTTGATGGAGGTGGTGAGCACTATTCACATGAGTTTGATCTATTTCTACATGATAGAGGCATAAAGAGAGAAGTAACAACCAGGTATACTCCTGAATTGAATGAAGTGGTAGAGAGAAGGAACAAAGTAATTGTTGAGGCAGCTAGGTCTATGTTAAATGAGAAAAAATTACCTAATTATTTATGGGAAGAAGCTGTTTCCACATCCACCTACTTAGTCAATAGGCTTCCATCCAAATCATTGGATGTTATGACATCATATGAAGCATGGAATGGTAGGAGACCCTCATTGCTTCATTGCAAAATATTTGGGTGCATTGCCTATGCACACATCCCATCACAAGTCAGAGGAAAGCTTGACCCTAAGGCTGAGAAATATATATTTATTGGGTATGATCAAAATCAAAAGGGATATAGCCTATACAATCCTGTTGGTGTAGGGAAATAACCAATTGAAGTTTTAATGAAGGTTTGGAAGTCAAGGACTGAAGAAAAGTTCAAGTTATGAAGCATGGAGGAAGTGCATATTCAGAAGATGAAAATGTGTACACATATGTACATTAATTTAGAGATAGTTTACTTATACTTTGTATAGTCATGATATTGAAAATATTTGCCTATATATACAAGTAAAAAGTCGGGGCAAATATGGGAGAGCATGTGGATAGAGAAATCAGTAGTTGTATGAGTCATTAGACATCTTAGAAGTGAGTTGAGTCTCTCTCATCACTCAGTTGTAAATTCCTTCAGGAATGAAAGAAAATTGCACCCGATGTTTTTGAGCATTCTCCTTCTGTGCTTGATCATTTCAAGAATCCTTTTGTAGATGTCTAATTCCATAGTGAATGAGTCTATGGTTAAAGTTTGAGAGCCTAATTGTAAACAGGCTGTGAGAATTATGAGTAGGAACATCCATATGTGAAGAAGTGTTCATTGTTTCCTGAAATAGGCGCAATCTCGATGGTCAATGATTTGATCATTTCTCAGTGCACATGTTAAAGTTTTGCATGAGTAAGGAGTCAAAATTTAAGTTAGAAGGTAAGCCATCTATGGCTAAAAGTATTTGCATAAACGGGTTCCAGATGGAGAGAACCAAGTGTTAGAAGTTACAAGTGTCTGAATCAACTTTTCAGAACAGTAGTTTTAGACATAGGTAACTTGTTGAGATCATTTCTCAAGATCTACTAAATCTTTTGGAGTGATTCAACTTGGAGAAGGTGTGAAAATTGTAGCCGACACCTTGTGCAAAGTTTTATAAAAAACTTTACACAATTGACAAGTTAATGAGAGAGATATGTGCAACAGACTTTCTGTGTAGTCATCTTCTTCACAGATTTTTCAAAATCTTTATAATTGATCATTGATCCTCTAAATTTGGTGAAGACTTGAGTTACTCTTGTCATAGAGGTGCTCTAATTACAAGAGTAGCTTGTTCTTTTGGAGATTAACACTCTCCATCAGTGGTATCAAAGCAAGAAGCATCAGAATTGAAGGAAGGAGGATCCCGACTACTGCAGGTGCAAAGAATTCAACATCTCAAGGTTCAAAAGGTGAAAGCTTGAGAGCAAAGCTTGAGGAGGAGGTCATACAACATCAAGGAAGACAAAAGGAGTATCATTCAAAGTAAAGGTACATATATTACTCATAAAGTTTGAAGAATTCAATACAGAGGTGAAGAAAAGATGGGAGATTCTCTTCAAATAGAGAAGTTGGATAGAGAGAACTATCCAGCATGGTCAATGAGGATGGAAGCTCATCTTATGAGCAAAGACTCAATAAGTTATATCACAGGTGAAGAAGAAAAGCCTCAATTCAGAGATCCTAGTGTTCCAACTAGGGAAGAATTATCAGATTTAAAGAATTGGATGAAGAGAGATGCTCAAGCTAGGAGCATTATCTATATGGCAGTCAATGACTACTTGCTACCTCACATTAGAGGTCTTGAAAGTGCAAGTGATATATGGAATGCTTTGGAGGAGCATTTTCAAAACACCACAAAGTCAAGGAAGGCATCTTTGTGGGCATAATTTACCACTTTCAAGAAGAAGGCCTCTCAATCCATCTCAGATTATGTAACCAGAATGAAGGACATTGCAGATGCATTAGGAGCAGTTGATGAAGACATCGAGGAGGATAAATTGGTAAGGCAAATCCTCACGGGGTTGAGAGGTGATGACAAATGGAAGCCATTCATTTTGTCTACTGAATTATCACTTGATCATTTTACTCTTGACTTAAATCAGTTGCTAGGACATATGTTAACCTTTGAGCAGGATGTCAAAGGTGAAAGTGATAAAAGTACAAGTCATGCAATGTATTCAAAGGATAAGAAGAAGAATATCAAAGGAAAGCAACAAGCAAATGAGGATGAAGGTACAACTAGCCAAGCTAACTTCCTAAGAGGAAGAGGAGGTGGCAAAGGAAGAGGAAGAGGCAGGAGTAATAAAGATGGAGTCAAGGATTGCTGGATTTGTGGTAAGACAAATCACTTAGCTAATGATTGTTGGCATAATACTCATAGTAATGGTGGATATAATCAGAATTTTAATTCAAGAGGAAGAGGTGGCAGAAGTCAAAGAGGTAATTTCAGAGGTAGAGGTAGTAGAGGTTACTTTGGAAGAAATGCAGGTAGAGGATTCCAAAGTCAACAATACAACAATACCTACTACAATTATGCTTCAGATCAGAAGGAGGATTCAACATTGATAAAGAATGCAACTTGTGAAAGGCAAAGTGAAGACCAAAGAGTCTTCTACATTGACTTAGGGCGTAGCAGATTTTAGTATCAATGGTTCAAGGTATTATGTGATTTATGTTGATGATGCCACCAGATGGATCACAATCTATGTGATCAAAGATAAGTCAGAGGTATTCAATACATTCAAACATTATCATGTGTATGCAGAGAGAATTACATGTCATAAGTTAAAGAGACTAAGGTCAGATGGAGGGGGAGAGTATTTCTCTAATGAGTTGAGTGATTACTTGTGGAATGCAGGTATAAAAAGAGAAATTACTTGCAGGTACTCTCCTCAACAAAATGGTGTAGCAGAGAGAAGAAATAGAACTCTTGTTGAGTTTGCAAGATCCATGATGAAGGACAAAAATTGTCCAAATTACTTGTGGGCTGAGGCTGTAAATACAGGTACTTATTTGGTTAATAGGTTACCATGTAAAGCTTTGCAGGGTATGACACCATATGAGGCATGGTGGGGTAAGAGACCTACATTAGACCATTGCAAAGTATTTGGATGTTTGGCATATGCATATGTGCCATCACAATTGAGGCATAAATTGGAGCCTAAAGCTGAAAAATATGTGTTCATTGGATATGATGATAAGCAGATGGGATATAGGTTGTGGAGTCCATCCACAAAACAGTTTCTTGTATCAAAGGATGTTACATTTGATGAGCAAGGTACTTGGTATGCAGGTACAATCAATATTAATGCAGGTGATGAAGGAGTTGTGAATCAAAAGAAAGGTAAATCAAAGGTTCAGATATTTGATGAAGAGGAGAATAATGAAGTACAGGTTGAAGTTGAAGAAATGCCAAGATTTGATCCTGAGTGTGATGAACCAGAAACCTCAAGGAGTGAGAACTTAGAAGGTCATCAAGACACAAGTGGCAACCTACAATTGGAATTTATATCAGTTAGATGTCAAGAATGCATTCTTAAATGGTTGGATATTATAGGAAGTGTATATGGCACAACCACCAGGTTTTGAAGATGAAGAAAAAACAAGTTATGTATGCAAGCTTAAAACGACACTCTATGGTCTCAAGCAAGCTCCTAGAGCTTGGAACCATAGACTTGTTACCTATTTGCAGGATCAAGGCTTTGTGGCAAGCAAGGAAGACTCTTCTTTATTTGTGAAAAAAGAATAAATCAAATGTAATCTACTTGTGTGTCTATGTAGATGATATCATTATTACAAGGAATGATATTGATGGTATCAAGCGGGTAAAGGCTCAATTAATGAAGGAATTAAAAATCAGTGATCTAGGGTTATTGAACTACTTCCTTGGCTTAGAACTTGTGTATAAAAATTCTGGTATATTCATCACACCAAGAAAGTACATACATGATATGTTCGTAAAGTTTAAGATGGAGAACACTAAAGCTGTAAGTATTCCTATGGAGCTCAACCATAAGCTAAGTTCACATAAAGGTGAACTAATTGAAGATGTTACAGGTTATCCACAACTTGTGGGTAGTCTTAATTATGCTACTTTGACAAGAGTAGATATTTCATATTCAGTAAGTACATTGAGTCAGTTCATGCATGTACCAAGGAAGCCTCATATGGAAGCTGCAAAGAGGGTGCTTAAGTATCTAAAGGGTAGATTCAATGAATGAGGGATTGTTCTATTCCTTCACTTCTAACATAGATATAAAGATGTATTCTGATGCAGATTGGGTTGGCTCCAAGGATGATAGAAGGAGCACTTCATGGTACCTATCTTTTGCAGGTTCAAAAATCATATCTTGGTCATCCAAGAAGCAACCAACTGTAGCCTTATCTTCCACAAAAGCAGAATATAGATGTCTGGCAAATGCAACACAGGAAGCTATGTGGCTTAAGCAATTGTATGCGGATTTGGAGATACATTCCTACGCTCCAACTATCTTTGGAGATACCACTAGTTCACTTCATTTGGCTGCTAATCATGTATACCATGCAAGGACTAAGCACATTGAGGTGCACTATCATTATGTAAGGGAGAAATTTCTTAGCTAGGATATCCAATTATCCTATGTATCAACTCATTTACAATGTGCAGATATACTTACAAAAGCATTGGATGGAACAAAGATGAACATGCTCAAATTGATTATTGGCTTGCAGGAAATCAAGAAGCAATGAAGATCAAGCATGTTAGGCTTGAGGGGGAGCTGCTGGTGCAATTAAGCGCAAGCCTACATACTTGATCACTATTGACATTACACTTGGAAGGCTTCATATGTACAACCTCTTGTAACTTTGCTTCACAATTACCCATTGTAAAAGTGGAATAAACCCACGAGGAGTTAGGAAGCATATAATCTCGTATCACTTGGTAGTTAAGTCAATAGAGAATAAATCCTATACTTTAGGATTCACTTTTAGGTAGAGATTTGAATTTGAATTCAAATATTTGGCTCCAACAAAGACTATAAAAAGAGGATATGAAAGGCGTGCATGTATCTCGAGTTTTAGAGATCATATTCATGTACTTTCATTAAGAAGAGGAGCTTACCTCATAGCTCATTCATTTCTCTCTCATTGAGAAATGACTTATTGCCAATGACATTGTACTTTTACATGATTTAATACATACATGATCATTACTTCTTACTCTCATATCTCTATCATACTCCATGAGAAGAGTGAACTTGTCAGAGATTGTTCTCACTGTATAGTTGATCATTTCCTATTATTCAAAGCGTGATAGCTTCAGCAAACCATCTATTTTAATCCTACAAAGTTTCATAAGTAATGGTTCTCCCGATCGTTGACTATTAATCAATCTCTGCTCACTATTCTGTGACTGTCAAGGCCCGTAAATGTATGGATGCATCATCAATTTGCTAAACATATTTCTCTGCATATAGTCTATCATTTTAAATGATATCACTCATGATTGGCAGCTTGTTAAGCTAATTTAAGTTCACCAAAAGGAATTTTATCAATTTCTGTTGTACTTAGAGAATGGTTCAAAACTCTGAGTAGGTGTATCAACCAAAATAGCAAGGTTTGGACCTTGGATCATATGCCTACCTATCTGTTTTGATCCTATCATTAGTGGATCATCTCCCAAGCAACATATGTGATTATTTATGTTTATTAGCTAGCTAAAGAGGCCCACAACACTCTGCAGCCATCACTTATAGCACGTGTGAAGCAGGTTTTAGCTACACCAATTCATCGCTTGTGATTATCCACCATCTCCTCCCACAATAATAAGGTTGTTTTTTGGTACTAGCCTTGATACCTACCTGGTTGCAGATAAGGCTATTGGTAGTTTTTCCCAAGTGCCTACTTGTTATAGGGACAATCTTGAGTAGTGTGGTTCATATACTTTCTTTGAATTGAGCAATATTGGGCATTCAAGTTCCTTGGGTTTTGAACCATCAAAGGGCACACATAGGCCATATGATATCCTCCAACGTTTTGCTAAAACCATTCTTGTGATTTTTTTACTTGAAACTCCTAAATTTTGAGCCACACGTTTTGCGAACTCTTCTATGGAGGTGGAGGATTTGGATGTTGAAAGAAGTTATAGATGTTTGGAGAAGCTTGGAAGTGAATTTGTAAGATGGTGAACATGGTCCAACAAACTAGCATAGGACCTAACCTAGATCTTTGGATATCTAAGATTAGACTTGTGGGATTGTGGTTAGCTCAATAAAACCCAATATGTATTGTAACATCAACAATAAAAATTTGATGCAAGATATATAACTTGCACCTTGACCAACTCACAAAAACCTTCTAAATTTAGATTGAAGCTATGACTTCAAATACTTTGAGCAACTAGCATAGTTAGAATTGGAAAATTCCTCTTAAGAGAGTGTCAAACATAGGGTTGGCTTTATATAATGCATAAAAGTCCTAGTTTTTATCAACCAATGAAGGAGCAATAAGCTTAACACTGATGGATGTCATCTCGATTGTTTAGGGTCCTATGATTTCTATTAATTTACAAAATAAAATGACCTGAAAATTATTTTACATAACCAAGAAAGTAGTAGCTTTCTAATGCATTAATAATCACTTGATTTGAATCTCTGTAAAGAGATCATCAACCTCTGCAAGCTGACTCAGCATGAGGAAGAAGGAGTAGAGAATTGATATGACACTAAGCAATGATCAATTAGTATATGTATTGCATCAAATGAAGACTCTCATAATGTATAAATTAATTGGAGTCATTATATCGACTCCCATGGATCTTTCCATGCCTTTTCTTAATGAGTTCAAATTCCAAAATAGGCAGGGTTGGTAGTTTAAAGTGATTGGAATCTTTTCCTACAATCCTCAACAAGTGGAAGTTGGAATAATACCAACTTTTTGATTGATTGGTTGAGAATCAATCTCAACTACTTCTAACTCATGGGTTTTGTGCCTTTTACTCTTCCCTTTTAAAAAGGTAAATACCTTGAACCTTACAAGAAAAAATGATCATACGTGATCAATCAAACAATACAATGAAGAGTGTGCACATAAGTGCTATTATTCAAGGTACATATATGGCACCATCCATATGGTGGTTAATGTGAAATTCTCTAATAGGTTGAATACTTACCATAGATTTGAACGTGCATAGCTTTATCCCATCTAGTGCCTTTGTCATCATATCTACTATTTGCTTCTCAATAGGAGAAAATGGTAATTCAATTTCCTTTGCCATAAGTTTCTCTATGAAAAAGTGGTAATGGAATTCTATATGTTTTTTCCTTGCATGGAAAAATGGATTTGCAGCTAGATATTGAGGGTTCTTCTAAATTAATTCCCTTTACAAGTACAATGAGTACTTTGTAACAAATGTGGAATCGAATCCATACCTTTTTGGTTATCTCTTCTCCCTTGTTGACCTTCTACGTGCTTGCTTGGAGCATTCTCCACACTCTTGCATTTTTTCTTTGCCTCTTAACTTCCATTTCTTCTAATCCTTTAGTCTTTCATCTTGTTCATCATTTGTATCACTTCTTGGATCCTGGACCTGTGTATCATGCTTGCTTCCTAATTGATGGAAATCAGAATGAAGATCATATGGTAAAGTTATCTTTTTTTTCTTCATCATACCAAGACCTATGTTCTTCAAACACAACATCCCTACTTGTAATGAATTTCTTGGTTGAAGGATTATAGAACCTATAACCCATTTGAGTTGAATCCTATCCAAATATATTGCAATTGTTGCCCTTTCATCTAGCTTACCTCTTATTTGTGAAGGTAAATGAACATAAGCTAAACAATCAAACACTTTGCAATGTCCTAGACTAGGTTTTTGTCCATTCCATGCTTCATAAGGAGTCATACCTTGAAATGATTTGGATGGTAGTCTATTGAAAAGGTACACAATAGTTGAAATAGCCTCTGCCCATAGACAATGTGGCAACCTTTCCTCTTCAAGCATTGTTCTAGTTTATCCAACCATTGCCTTGTTTCTTCTCTCTGCAATTCCATTCAATTGAGGAGAGTACCTGGTAGTCGTTTCCCTCTTGATACCTTTATCTTGCAAGAATGCCTCAATTTCTTCAGAGAAGTATTCTCCCTCTCCATCATATCCGAGTTTTTTGAGTGATCTCCGTGTATGATTCTCTACATGTGCTATATACTTTTTGAAGCAATCAAACACTTGATTCTTACTCCTGATAAAGTATAGAATATTCCATCTACTATGATCATAAATAAATGAGACATAATACCTTGATCCTATGAAAGAAGATTCCTAGCTTGCCCCCCAAACATCTCTATATACTAAGTCAAATAGGTTGTTCTTGTGAAGCCTTTGTGGTTGAATCGTTTTCTTTGTGCCTTCCCAATTAGACATGCATCACACTTATTGATCGTGTGTTGCTTTGACATGTTTGGCAATCCTAGCACACTTTGATTCTTGCATATATCCTTGAAGGTTCTTTCATTTACATGAGTTGGCCTCCTATGCCACACTTTAAGCTCACTTAGGGTTTGAGACCCAAACTTGAATAAAGCTATGTTTTTGGTTTCTCCTAATATAAAAGTAAAGAGCCTACCATGCTTCTCACCTTTTGCTATCTTCTTGAAGCCTTGACATGGATTTTCCACAAAAGCTCCATTTTAGGTGAGCCTAACTTTTTGTAATAGTGGGAACATAGAGTACCTTTCTTAGAATGTTTCTCCTGCTATTGGAAGCCTTGACATTACCAATCTTCTCCACATTATGCTTTATGTCATACCTTATTTGTACTTCATGTCTATGCTTTGGACTTTCCAAGTGAGATAAGAGAGCTATGTTGCCTGCAACATAATTTGAACATCCTGAATCTATGTAGAATAAATCATCATCTTCTTTACCTTCCTTGTGGCTTAGATTCATCATAATCAATGAGTATTCATGTTTTTTACCTTCATAATAATTATTTTAGTCCCTTTTGTTATGACCACTATTGTTATTGTTGAAGTTGTGTCCACCTCTACCTTATTGCTTCCATATCCACCTCCTCCACTTCCTTTCTGGGTCTTTCCATTGAGCCAACAATTCTGAGTGGTTTGGTTGGTCTTATCACATATAGCATAGGGTTGAACACTTTGAGTTTTGGTTTTTTCATGCTTTGGCCCTTTCTTCTTTCCTTTCCACTTGCTGTTGCATGCAATGTTAGTTTGGTAATTCTCTTCTTCATCCTCTTCCTTCTTCTTGGCTTTTCGTTTCTTGTCCTTCTTATCTACATATAGAGCACTAGTTGAATTACCATGATAGGAGTTACGTTCCTTCATGCTATTGTTGGCTTCTTGATTGAAGAGTTATCCAAGAAAGATGTTGAAGTCTAGAGTTTGCACATCCATCATAAGATCATAAGCTGTGGTGAAAGATTGTCGTTGCTTGTCACCTCTAATCCCATTAAATATCTTCTTCATGATGGATTCTTCTTCAATCAGCTCTCCAATGGATGCCAATTGATCAACAACATCCTCGACCTTTGTAACAAACTCTATGATGGTTTGTTTTGGATTTTTCTTCATCTCATTGAACTCATTCCAAAGGTGACTCTTCCTTACTTTTGTACTAGCACAAAAGAAAGTCTCTAGAGCATCCCAAGTCTCTTGAGTTGTCTTGCATCCTCTAATATGTGGTAATTCCTCTTGAGTAGGTCCTCCTTTAGATCTTGAAATAGGCATTGCTTCATTTTGTAACATCAACAAGAACAAGTTGATGCAAAAGAGATAGCTTGCACCTTGACTAGCTCACAAAAGCCTTATGAATTCGGATGAAATCTATGACTTCAAATACTTAGAGTAGCCACCACAATTACAATTGGATAAATTCATCTTAAGTGAGTGTCATACATAGAGTTTTCTTGCTATAATTCATATAAGCTCTAATTCTCATCAACTAATGGAGCAACAAGCTTGACACTATTTGGATTTCATCCCGATTTTTTAGGGTTGAGCAGAAGATGACCTTAGACCTTCAACTAGAAATTTCCCTAAATTTACTAAACTAAATGATTTGAAAAATAATACACCTAGACTAAAGAGAATTTACTTTCTAATTAGTGATCAATCACTTGATTTGAAGCTTTGTAGAGAGCACAACAACCTTTGCAATATGACTAAGCCTAAGGAAGGAGCAGAGAATTGAGATGGAACCAAACAATGATCAATGAGTATATGTATTGCATCAAATCAAGACTCTCATAATGTAGAAATGATTTGAAGTCATTATATAGAATCACATGGATCTTTCCATGCCTCTTCTTCATGAATTCAAACTCAAAAATAAGCCTGCTTGGTAGTTTAAAGTGATTAGAATCTTTTCCTACAATCGTGAAAAGTGGAAGTTGGAGTAATACCAATTTTTTGATTGATTGATTGAGAATCAATCTCAAACACTTTTAAGTAGTGGGTTTTTTACCTTTTACTCTTCCCTTTTACAAAGGTAAATACCTTGAATCTTGCAAGAAAAATGATCACAAGTGATCAAACAAACAATACAATGAAAGGTGTGCACATAAGTGCTATTTTTCAAGGTACATATATGGCACCATCCATATGATGGTCAATGTGAAACATTTTTCTCCAATAATAGTGAAATCTTGGTGATCTAACATATGTAAATTTGGTTCAACAATTTGAATCCTTGTAGATTTTAGAGAGCTCCAACTCATCCCCCAAATTATCCTTTATATCTATACAAATTCTCACACATTGCTCTATGGTTCGGGGCTCCTTAAGGTAGATGTACGATCACAAGTTTGCACTCAACAAGTCATCTAGAAATAGGGAAACTTGTTTTAGCTTGAGTAGGTAGCTCTAGGATAGGGTATGTCTCAATGTATTGTATAAACCTACGTCCTACTAACCTTAGAGTTTCCTACCATGTCTGCTTAAAACTATGGATTAATGATGAGGTCTTGTGTCTAATCCCACTCATACAAAACTTTGTAATCAAGACATCTAGTGATTGGTTCATATCCCTAAATTTTCCTGGATGCAAGGGTTGGAACCATGTGAGGGTTGTATTTTTTAGGTTCAATCCAAAGCATTGTATTGAGTGAATATATCCTCAACTTATTCAGGTATCAACACTTGCTTGCATTCCGCTCCATGGTCGTAGGGATCATGTGTACCATCGAAGTAATTCTTCATGAATTTCATTGATTGTGTGGATTTTAAGATTCTAGGATTCTCTCTTGGTCTATGCAGGGGAAATTCAACCATGCCTCTTAGGTGCCTATGTCCTTTAGGTGCTTCCATTCTGCTCACTTAGTATCTAGTCCTTGTTTCTCCCTTCCTATGGTGTGTACAAAGTTTACCCCTAGGAGCTCTTTGTATTTTTCTTTCTGAGTTCCTAGCACATGTGAAGACCATACTCATGTATAACTATGAGGGTTAGCAGACTTAGGTAAGGGGAAAATTGGCTCACCCTTCCATATATATGCTTGTCTCCCATGATTAGTGATTGCAATATCCTCTTTAAAGTGTTATCCATATAGATGAGCTTTCCTAGCATCTCTAGGACTTTGAACTCATATGTAATGATTTCGATTATGCTTCTAGGTTTGATCTAGGTCACCCATGTCCAACTCAAGTACAAAGGATCCGAATTCATCTATCCTATCAGGTAAGTTTTTCACCACATACATGGTTCCCTAGTTATCTATGTAGGACCCATCTTTGAGCTTGACCACTGAGACTTAATTTCGAATGGCTACTTTGGATTCCTAAGTTGAACTATAGACCTTCATAAACTGTCCACGTAGATGCAAGCACCTAATTAGTTCGTTTGGATGTACTGAAATTGAGTCTTACAAGGACCCTCTAGCACTTGTAAATAAGAAAATCATCTTCTACCTATGGGTTTCTCCATGCCAAACGACATCTCTGACTCACTATTGTGTGATCTCACTACGTAGGGGTAGTCACTCAGATGTTGAACCCATGATCTAGCACTCTCATTGGCACTAGCCTTAGATGATTTGATGTTCCATCGATCATATCTGCCTATATATCTTCCCGACTTAAGGTTAGTGAATTTTGATTCTCTATGATATCCCACCCTTACAAAAGTACACAAAAGTTGCAATGCTCCTTTGAGTACTGATTCAATACCCTTTTGTATTTTTCTTATCTCCAATCTACTCATCAAGAATAACCTTTCGTTATTTACTTGGTTCTCATGGAGTGAATTCAGGTTATTTCCCTTATTGTTATCGTAGTTGTGATATATTATTATCTTGTACTTGAGTTCTTTAAAGCTCTTGGACTTTAGTTCTTAATTCCACCCTATGCTTAAGTACGAGAACTCCATCCTAGCTGAAGCTCTAATTAACAAAGGATATGTAGTGAGTTTCCAACTTTATAGCCCTTGGTATGCTCCTAATTGGCTAAGAATCATCCCAAGCACTGCCTCTTGCCTTGGTTTCTTGTGGTACCCATGTTCGCTTCCTTAGGAAGTCTTGTAGATCACCAAAGTATTTCAAAAAATATGAAAATTTGGTAAAAATGTGGAAACCCTAATTTCGATCGGATGGAGGGCTCTCAAGATGGTTTGAGATGTCAAGATGGTTTGGACTGTCTTGATGGTCTAGGCTATCATGATAGTATCACCTAGTATGATGGTTTGGGATGTCTTGATGGTCTAGGATGGCACGATGGCCTATGTTGTCATGATGGTCTAGGTTATCATAATGCTTTGGGATATCATGACGTTCTGGGCTCTCATGATGGCCTGGGTTTTTGTGATGATCTGGGCTATCATGATGGTCCGACTGTCACAATGGCATGGGTTGTCATGATGGTGCCACCTTGTCATCATGATATTCAATCCTCACCAATTTGATGATGCACCTAGCATTCCAAGGAGGTTCTAAGGTGATCTTTACACTACTGTAGATGCCATCTGAAGATTTGCACTTTGATGGCCTCTCGCAACATGCTGAGGTGATGGAAAAAAAGATGAAAAATACACATAAATTTCACCTACACATGATATTGAGCTTGATGCGGATGTGGAATCCTACATTGCAACTTGAAAACATGCAAAGTCAACACTCATAAACTCTCTCTGTCTCTCTCTATCTTTCTCACTCTCACATGCAAATGAGGGAAATCAGGTGAATGAAGGTGGATATGAAAAAAATAAAAAAATTTGATGGAGATGATGATACATGGCTATGGAATGTAGAGGTATGGGAAGTGATATGAGGTAAAAGAACACTAAAACAAGTGAAAAATCTTGCGAAAAAGTCTAACTATTTACCTTCCAGTGTCTATCTCCTAACCCTCTTACCATCACACCTTGGTCCTTGAGCACATTCTTGGAAACAACACCAAATTTGGTGTTGCTCTAGACAAGGATGAGTATTGCATCATGGAGCTTCCCCTCCTTAATTGTTAATCTATGGAGATGTAAGGATGATATGAAGATTATGAACAAGTGATGTGTGCAAAGGTGAAGGTGAGAAGCACACTACTCCACACACACACACATACACATGGAAGATATAATATGAGGAAGAATGGAAGGAGAAACACTTCTATTCATTACACATGGAAGTGGTTGGTTATATATCTAATGGCCAATCTACTTAAAAATTATGTCCTAAACTACTTTTGCGATATCAAGCGATGTGTCATGAGGAAGGAGATTAGGAATAGAGCTCACTCACACACTCTCACACTCAAGGAGGAGGGCACACACAGATTGAGGCAAGGAAGAATGATCTTCCCCTTTTTCTTCTACTACTACATAAAAGGAATATACAAGAATTACCTAATGCAACAATAGAACTAGTGCAATATATAAAGAACAATACATAAGGAAAAACCCAATTTCTGCGAATGAATGAGCCAACAAGAAACAAGTGTGCCATCACGCTCAGTAGATGAATCTAGTAAAGCTCACTAAAGTATCAGTTACATATACCAATGTGGCCACTATACATGTCAAAGAAAAAGTGATACATGTCATCCTTGATCATCACATGTTGAGCTTGATATCTCAACACTCCCCCTCAAGCTCAATATCATGCGCTCTAATTCGAGCATCTTCCTAAACTTCTTCAAATTCTTTGCTCCAAGTGCTTTAGTGAAAACATCAACAACCTTCTCATCTATCCTCACATAAACAAGATCAATATCACTTTCTAATACCTTCTCTATAATGAAGTGATAATGTGACTTGATATGTTTTGTTCTAGCATGAAAAACAAGATTTCAAGCTAATGGAATGTTGCTAAGATTATTACAATAGATGATGATCAGATTTTGTGTTTCCACACCTAAATATGGAAGTAGCATCTCTAACCATGATGCTTCACATTTTCACATTGAAGCACCTCTATACCTAGCCTCTGTACTTGACAAAGCAACAATGAGTTGCTTCTGTCTGCTCCATGTAATAGTTGCACTCCCAAGTGAGAATAGAAAGCCACTAGTAGATCTTCTATCTAGAATACTACCACCCCAATCTCCATAAATGTATCCATGAACATGAAAATCTACACCAACATCATAAAACAATGCATAATCCAAAGTAGCACTCACATAATGTAGAGTGTGTCTCAAAGAATCTAAATGTGGTTTCTTGAGAACCTACATAAATTGACTTTGAAGTCAATATCCAACTTCAAATTTTGATCTAATGACATAGAGATTGGCTTATAGTCAGCCTACCATACTTTTGCAGCATACGCAAGGCATATTGCATGTGCGACATCCATATACCTATTTATGTATGTATAAACTCAATGCCCAAAAAATAGCACAACACACAAATATCTTTCATTTAAAATTCTTTCATAAGGAGTGGCTTTACCTCTTTAATGCTTTCTTAATTATCACCTTCTACAATCAAGTCATCAACATAAATAGCCAAAATCATAATGCCATCATCACCCTTTCTGCATAGACTGAATGATCTGCATTACACATAGAAAATCCAATGGTGGTTAAATAATCAGAAATCCTTGCATTCCAAGCACGAGGGGCTTGTTTAAGCCCATACAAAGCCTTTCGCAACCTACAAACATATTCTAAGTGCTTTGAATCTTCATATCCTTGTGGCTGGTCCATGTATACTTCTTCTTGTAACTCACCATGTAAGAAAGCGTCCTTCACATCCATCTGATGCAAAGTCCATCCTTTTGTTGTAGCTAGTGCAACAAGTGCTCTGACAGTAGAAATTTTAGCTACATGGGTGATCATTTCCTCATAATTACTGTCATATGTATGTGCATATCATTTTGGTACCAATCATGCTTTATAACTAATGCTACCATCAACATTGTACTTTACCTTGTCAACCCACTTGCAACCTATGGGTTTCTTTCCTTGTGGCAATGGGACTAGCTTTCATGTTTCATTTCCATAAAGTACAATCATGTCCTCATCCATAGATTTCTCCCAATTTCCATTTCCAATTGCATCTTTAAAACAAGAAGGTTCAGCATCTTGTATTACCTTGCCCATGTAGGCACAAAGAAGTGCCATGTAACTATCTATGTCAATCATTGCAATGAATTCTGTATCCTCCCAGATCTTGTTGGTCCTGGGTTATTCTCCTTGTATCATCTGAATATTGTAGCTTTCTTACTCCTGGATTCTTCATAGAGGGAAATCCAAGTTCCTCATGAAGGCTCTTTTCTAAATCACTTGAATCTCCATCAATGTCTTCAAGACCTGCAGATGTTTTACTACTAGCAAAAAGATTCTCTTTACCTTTCTTTGATGTATTTGATGAATTTTTTGGAATAAAATTTCCATGCAATCTTCCAGTCCATGGATTTGAGTTGGAACTATTGCTTGGTGACACATTAGGTCCACTCAAAACTTAAGATAGTGCACTTAATTTTTTAGCATTTCCGTCAAGACTAAGTCCTTCTTTGGCATCATAGAAACTTGACATTTCATCAAACACCACATCTCTGCTTACCTTCACCTATTGTGTGAGTGGGCTAAAACATTTGTATCCCTTTTGTTGAAGGGAGTACCCAATGAAGATACATTTTTTTGCTATTGGAACAAGATTTCTCCTCAACTCATCTAGAACACATACATATGCAATACAACCAAATACTTAGGTGATAAGTTTGGTTTCTTACCTACAAATTTCTTTCCAAGCATAACTTGATATACAACAATAGTTGGAGTTCTATTCATGATGTATATAGAAATGTGTACAACTTCTTCCCAATAAAAATGAGGGTTATTCTTCTCAACCATCAAGGCTCTTGTTTATTCTCCAATATGTATATTTTTGAATTCAACAATGACATTCTGTTATGGTGTGTACCTGCATGAAAACTGTCGTTGAATTCCATGACTTTTTAGAAAGCTACTAAACTCAATAGAAATGTACTCACCTCCTCCATAAAATCTTAATGTCATAATATACTTCTCTATTTGTTTTTCCACCATAGCCTTAAAATTCTACAAGTGAGTGAACACCTCACTTTTCTCTTTCATGAAACATACCCATACATTTCTTGTATGATCATCAATGAAGGTAGCATAAAGCCAACAACCGCCCCTATATGTGGTCTTTGCACAACCCCAAACATATGTATGTATTATTTCTAGCACAAATTCACTAACATGCTTATCATGCAGAAATGATGCTCTTGGCAATTTACCAAATTCACATGCTAAACATACCTTTTGCATCTCTAGAACCTTGAAATTTGGTAGACCATTGACAATCTCCTTTGACTCCATCAATTTCAGCCTCTATAAATTTTCATGTCCAATTCCTGTTGAAAAAAATGTCCAAATGTCACAATAAGGGCCTCATATGATTTATATTATTTAGAATGATTACAAGAAAAGCACATTGGAATTGTGGCTAAGACAAAAGCCTTTCAAATAGACGCTCTGAGTTTGAATCCCACGAAAGGCAACACAACACAATTTGGAAAAAAAACATGATTTTCATAGCATTCCCTAATGTCATTTGTGATAATAGATTTATGTTTTTTTAATGAATTCAGCATATGTTTTTAGATTAATCGATGGATCACATGTTTTTTTGTAAGTAGCCTCAAACATATGTAAGAAGATTTAGGTTCATGTTGTAATAATCTTCTCAAAGAGTTCATCAACTCAAGCTCTAGCAAACTAAGGAGGAGGTCAAGGAGGTCCTCTACGTGAGGAAGTGTTCTTACACTCTTAGAGGAGGTGTTCTCTACATCTAAAATTATCTAGAAGAAGTTCATATTAGCCAAGCATCATCTATGTTCTTGAGATTCTATGATTAACAAGTCTATTTTAGTGCTATTCATTAGTTCACTAATTTTTTATTTAGGATAATTGAAATTTAGGTTTGTTGTAAAGTAATTCTAAATTGTTCATATTCTCCATATTCACACACACACACACTTTATAGCTCTTAGGCACTTTACACACAATTTCTTGTATCTACTTCCTATTTTAGCCTAGATTTAGATCTTGTCACTTTGCATCATATTCACACATTACAATTTGACATTTGAATATAAGATAGTGTAGATGAACATCCTAGCTTACCATACACTTTGAAAGATCTTTTTTATTCCCTCTATCTCTTGCTCATCTCTTTTTTAGTCTTAAGGTATGTATGCTAAGGCTCATGTATTGGAAGATCCTATAAACCTATGATTAATATTGTTACTGCGGCCCATCCCACTTCCAACATTTGGTATCATAGCATAGTTGACATACACCATTAACAAGATGAGTGTTATAAACTTGAGATTGAACACAAGCTTGAAGGAATGTCTAATTATCCAATGTAGAGTTTTATAATGATGAATCTGCTATTATCAAAGGACTTGTGGAATATTGTCAATGGCACTTATCGAAGGCCAAGACAAGTTGGAGAAGAGGCTACTGCATCTTCATGAAGACCCCGTGTTCCTATTTTTGCTCAACAAGAGGTTAGTGAAGAAGAAGGAACCACTTCATCATCAGGAGTTAGTGGTACTACTATCAGATTACTTCCTATAGACGAGAAATCCAAACACAATTTAAGGGATGCAAAAGCACTTTCATATATTGGTATGGGAGTCAAGAGGCATATTACACCCCAGATCAGGTCATGGAGAACCTCTGGACAAGCTTTCATGGAGAGCCTGTGGACAATCTTGGTTGGAGTTAGAGAATCTCTATCAAAACAAAAACCCTACTAGGAAAGCTAAAGGAGACAACTAGCCAAGACAAAGATGAAAGTTGGTGAATTAATTCAAACACATATTTTGAGGCTCAAAGATTTATGAGATTAGTTAATCATTGTTGGAGTCAACATTTCAGATGAAGATATGGCATATACACTTCAAAATTTACTTCCATCTTCATATCGTGCTTTTGTTACTTCTTTATCTCTCTCGACAAGAGAAAGAGAACTTTCATTTGAAGAGTTGCAGTTCTTGTTACTTCAAGAAGAAGATCAACAAAAGGAAATGGAAGAGAATGATGAAGCCCTATTATCATCATGGAAGGAAAAGAAGAAGAAGGAGACAAAGAAGGAGACAAAGAAGGAGAAGAAGAGTCAACAATCCAAGAAGGAAAGTAAGTCTTCTAATCCTAGGTCTTATAGTATAGTGCTTCTCCTAATGCTTCCTCTACACCCAAAGAAAAGTCTTCAACTACATCTGATTCAAAGAAAGGAGTATGCCATTACTATAAGAAACAAAGTCATTTCATAGTAGAATGCAGAACAAGGATTTTTTATGAGAAGAAGAAAGCATCAAGGAATAATGTTAAAGATGTTCCAAAACTTAAATATTCAAAGGTGTATTGTTATGCATGTGTTACTATTGAAGAGGTAGCTTTTGATCAGGTAGCATTAAATGCAATCTCAAATAATCCTTGGATTTTTTATTCTGGAGCTACTAAGCATATGACAAGTTGTAGAAAGGTATTTTCTACTCTTACTAACTCTTCAAATAGAAGAGTGACCATTGTAGATATTCATGATTTAGATGTTGTTGGTGTTGGAAAATCAAACCTAAAGTCAAGGGAACCTGGAAATTTCATATGTTTTAATGTTCTTTATGTACTAGAAATGAAGAAGAATTTGCTCTCTATATCTACTTTCTTGTCAGATGGTTTTGAAATTATCTTGAAGAAAGATTCATGTTAGATCTTCTCACCTAATGAGGAGCATTGTCTACTTCAAGGTGGAAACAGAAGTGGCATGTTTGTGTTATCCAAAATTATTCATGCTAATATTGCTAAGTCTTCTACTCTTAAGGAGAACAAGAAGTTATGTCATGTTGGATTTGGTCATATCAATTACACAGATCTCAAGCATATCAAATATCAAGGTATGGTGAAGATTTGCCTACTTTTGCTTTACCAGATGATGTAGAATCATGCGAATGATGTCTTGAAGGAGAGCTTCATGAACTTCCTTTCAAGAAGCATGGATATATCACAGCCACAATGAAGTTGTAGATCATACCTTCATATATGAATGGTCCAATGAGAATAGATTCTATTCAAGGTTTCAGGTACTTTATTACTTTCATTGATGATTTGTCAAGATAATCATGGATTTATGGTCTTAAAGTGAAGTCAGAGGTTTCTCCTACTTTTAAGAAATTCTTAGCTATGGTTGAAAATGAAAATCATTCAAAGGTCTAGATTTTGAGAAGTGATAAAAAGACTTTAAGACTTTTCTTGACAAGAAAGGTATTTCTCATCAACTCATTGTTGCTTTCACTTCACAACAAAATGGTATTGCAGAGAGAAAGAATAGGATACTTGTTTCGATGATGCATAGTATGATGACATCCAAAAAGATTTCCCCCAAGTTTTGGTTTGATGCATTACTTACATCTAATCACATTCTGAATAGATCTTCCACAAAAGCTTTGAATTTCATCACATCTTATAAAGCTTATTATTGGAAGAAACCCAACGTGATTTATTTCAAACTTTTTGGTTCTCGAGCTTATGTTCACATTGAGAAGAAAGATCATGGTAAGCTTGATGTAAAAGCCATTAAAGCCTTCTTTATTGTTTATGCAATTGAAAGCAAAGGATATAGATTCTATGTTCTAGATATAGGTGATATCCTACTCTCACACAATGCATATATTGCAGAAAGTCAGATTTATGAAGAAGGAAGAGATTCGAGAATTTATGAAAGAAAATGACCATGCATATTTCATAAGGAATTTGGATTCTTATATTCAGCCATACAAGGGGGGTGATGAACCTTCTCAAACCCTAAAAGATGCACTTGATAAAGGTGAAGAGAGAGTTTCATTACCTACATCAATACCTAGTCCATCATCAGTACCTCTTGAAGTTCACAATTATGAAGTTGGAGAAGGTTCCAAAGTTCTAGAAGAAAGAGATAAGAACCAAAAAGGATTCCACCACTTTTCAAGGATATGCCAAAGTGGTTATATCAAACCTAAAATGAGTGGTATAAAGGAATACATTGGAAGAACCAAAAGTCAAACAAGGAGACAACAAACAGATGAGGTAAATTATGCAAAACATTTTGAGATTCATAATATTTTGTCTCTTATGTTAGTTGAGAATGAACGAGCTAGTGTTCAAGATGCACTACATAGTCTTTTATGGAAGAAAGCTATTTAAGAAGAGATTGAATCTATTCAGAAGAATCAAACATGGGAGCTTTGTGAGTTACCAAAAGGTAAGAAAGCTATTGGTGTTAAGTGGATCTTCAAAATCAAAAGAAAAGCATATGGTACCATAGAAAGGTATAAAGCAATATTAGTTGTCAAAGGTTATGCACAAAAGAAAGGTATTGACTATGATGAGACTTTTGCACCTAGATCTAGAATGATAATAGTTAAGACAATACTTTCTTTAGTTGTATTATTTGGTTGAAAAGTATACCAATTATATATCCAATGTGCATTTCTTAATGGTGATCTACATGAAGATGTTTATGTTCAACAACCATAAGGTTTTGAAGAGACATGTAAAGAGAATTTAGTGTGCAAGCTTACTAAAGCTTTGTGTGGGCTAAAGCAAGTGCAAAGAGTTTGGTATGAGAAGATACATATCTATCTTCTATCTATTGGTTATTAAAACTAAGATGCGGCTCCCACTCTTTATGTTAAAGTTGAGAAAGATTTTTTGATTTTTATTATCATATATGTTGATGACAGGTCCCAAGGATTCAAACCTTCATTTGTTTAAAGTGCAGTGTAAACATACATTTGATGTAAATGACTAAGGTATTTTGCATTATTAACTTTGGATTGAATTCATATATAGAGATGAGTGTATCTACATGACATAGCAGAAATACATTGAAAAATTATTGGAAAGGTTTCAAATGATCCATTCCAAACCTATGCAAACACCTATGGATGTTAATGTGTCATTACAATCGGTAGAAGATTCAAAACCATTTGATGCTACATTATATAGTCAAGCAATTGGTTGCTTGACATATCTATGTAATACACGTCCGAAAATTCAGTTTGTAGTTTCTCAAGTATCTAGGTTCATGCACAAGCAACTCAAGATTTAGTGGAAATTAGTTAAGAGATATATTTTCAGAATTCTTAAGTATTGTAGATAGTTTTACCAAAGCATCAACCAGAGAGAGCCATAGGAAGTTTTACAGTTTGCTAAATCTTGTACCATTATGACATTGAAGGGGGGGGATTATTGGAAACAATGTCCAAACATCATAATATGGACATCATATGATCTACATTCTGTGAAATGATTACAAGAAATGCTCATTAGAATCATGGTGAAGGCAAAAGCTTTTCAAACAAACACCCCAAGCTCCAATCCCATGGATGGAGGCACATTGCAATTTGGAAAAAAAACATTATTTTTGCAATATTCTTTTAGGATGTTGTTTGCAATAAAAAATTTATGCTTTTTTTATGAATTCAGTGTATACTTTTATATGAATTGATGGATCACATTTTTTCTCATAATTAAGCTCAAAACTATATAAGAAGAGTTAGGCTCATGTTGTAATAATCTTCTCAAGGAGTTCATCAACTCAAGCTCTATCAAGCTAAGGAGGAGATCAAGGAGGTCCTCTACGTGAGGAAGTGTTCTTACACTCTTGGAGGAGGTGTGCTCTACATCTAGAATTATTTTGAGGAGTTCGTATTAGCCAACCATCAGCTATGGGCTACATAAAGTACATATTTGACACCAAGCTGGAGTTCAACCACACTTGGGGAAAGTAACACTTCTTTCATAAAAATTTGAAACCCTACAAAATATGATAGAGCTACAACTATTATGGGAGAAAGTGGGATTTAAGGAATACTTTGAAGCACAACTACCTAAACCACACTTTTATAGGACCTTCTATCTGATTACTATTCTTCAACTAGGGCCAAAGAAAGACCTTCCATGCACTTTTGCTTTTCCCTCTCTAGTCTTTGATCCACCTTTCAAAAGGTTCAAGCTAATGTGTAAGCTAATCCTGGCAGCCCTAGAGATACATCAAAGCCATATTCCATTGAAGAAAGAAAACTTAGTTCCAAAATCCATGAAGAGAGGAGTTGTGTTAAAATGGTCCCACATTTCAGCTTTCATGTCAGAATTATCTACACCCCTATGCATATGTATGCAGTATTTCCCATTTATTGCACAAGATATGCTCAAAAAACCCACAAACACATATGGTTTAGTTTATATGTGGCCAATAACCTATCTATGCCAATCGACTTAGCACATTGGATAAGGGAGCAACTATACCTCGCCAATCATATGTGGTCAAGTAAACAAGTTATTCATGGATGATGTGCCATTAGAAGGATTGTTTATATGTGCCTTGCTTATGAAATCCCTATTGAACGTGCTCTCACTAGCACCTAATACAAGAATACAAGAGTACCCATTCAACAACCTCCCATACAACCATGTGCATGAGAGGATCGATCCTGTTCTTACATCTAGAAACACCCCCATCATTGCAACCATCACCTCTAGGAACCCATTCCGTGATACCTCCTATCTGCATTTGTGTCTCATGCACACCTATGCTTGAAGATCAAACTAATGTTAGAACAAAGAAACCCACTAGCACAACACCATCAACAACAATGGTTACCAAATCCCTATTGAACGTGCTCTCACTAGCACCTAATACAAGAATACAAGAGTACCCATTCAACAACCTCCCATACAACCATGTGCATGAGAGGATCGATCCTGTTCTTACATTTAGAAACACCCCCATCATTGCGACCATCACCTCTAGGAACCCATTCCGTGATACCTCCTATCTGCATTTGTGTCTCATGCACACCTATGCTTGAAGATCAAACTAATGTTAGAACAAAGAAACCCACTAGCACAACACCATCAACAACAATGGTTACCAAACCAATTGCAACAAAGCATGTGGTCATTGGACCCAAAGACAGAATTACAATACGAGGATTTTTGTTTCCTATGTCTGACATGGGAACATATGAGTTCACTATCAGATTTGATTTTGAGATGATAGATCCCATTTATACAAAATTCCAATTATTAGATACAGAGTTTGTTTTCACAAGAATATGAACAACCTAGTTACTGAAGCTCCCAAATCGATAGAGAAGAAAGCCACACTACTATAGACCATGAGGATGATGAGCACATAGTGACCAAATATGGTGAAGAAGAGCACACAATTCAAGGAGATCAGGGAGCGTTCAAGACACACAAGACCAACAAGAAGAGCATCTAGACACCCAAGAAGAAGAAGGACAAGTTCAAATCACTAAACATGATCACATTCTAGATCAATTTGCTGGCACAGTCATGTTGCAAAGGCTTTATGCAACTATGCAAGCAGTTGGCCCCAACGACAACTCACAGAGGAGTAGAGGCAAAATATATTGCAACAAGAACTGGATAAAAGTGGATTTTTTGCCTCTTTTATTGAAGCTATCAACATACTTACTGAGGAAGTAGGTGTAGTAGAGGCCCTCAACTTCTTGTCACAAAGGCCGCTTCAAAGATTTGATCCACTTTGCATCTGTATTCTCCCTCGAGTATTTCATAATATCCAAGTTCCTATACCACCCAACCTCTCCCACAGATCTACCCTCGAGGACATACATCCTCACCCATCCCACCAATCGATACAACTTTCCTCACTAAGCCTACCATTCCCCCAATCACCACTAGTTCCCCCTCGCCATAGACATTCAAGCTTCCTTTGAGACACCACCTCAGACACCATCCCATTTGCACGTACCTATCATCTCCCCACATCAATCCCCTCCATATACATCTAGCACCTCCATAGCAGTTGTTCTTATAAATTTACCACCCACGATCACCCTCTTCACTCCTAGATTCAGTATGCCATCCATCCAACCCACCATCACATGATTCCCAACCCTTGTTCACCCTCCATTTCCACCTTTACCACCTATTTGCATAACCACCAATAGATCATTTACATCCTTTATCACTACCACAACCCTATCTATCCCCTCTTTTCTACAATCCTTCCTTAACCCTCCCACTCATCCAATCTTTTCACAAATAACAATACCTTAGTCCACCCCGCCATCTCAACCTTCATTACTAGTTAGTTTTGTTTTCACACCTACATTTTCTCCCACACCTATATCACTTTTCATAGTTGAAACCACCGAAACCACGTTCAATATCATGTACATTTCACCACCTAGGGCAACTCCATCGACACTTCACTTAGCACTTCTCGTTTCCCCTCAACAAACCTCACAATTACTCATGAGCATATTCACACTACCATCCACATTCCACACCCCCTTTCTCATTGCAACATATACCAATACTCATACAATTATGCATCTGAATTCCACTTACTCGTCATCCACCACCAACATTTTATTACATATCAAATGTTCACTAGTATGCATCAAGTACGTGAAGAAGTTACTTCGATTGGTTAGTGTTATGAGGAGTTGCAGAACTTCATGAATCAATTGCAAGCTCGGATCCATTCATTGAGCATCGAGAATGCCTCACTTAATACACAATGCGTAGAGCTTAAAATGCTATAGAAGTGGAGTTGAAACAATAAAACAAAGATGCCATTGCTGAAATTGAAGACCAGCTTAGAGTACAGATCAAACAGAATGCAAAGACTAACACACAATATGGGATTTATCCGTGGACACTTAGGAGCTGCATGCAAGGTGAATCAACGGTTGCAAGAACAAAAACAAATTGAGAATGATATGGAAAATAGAGGAGTGTCTCTTAGTCCTAGGCACTCCAAGAATTTTTTTTTGATACTATCAAGATCATTTTAGAAGACCATGCATGATTACTCGAAGCTCATGATAAGCTAACCAAAAATGTGCCACATTGAGGAACACAAGGTGGCATCATAGCCAAGTGAATAGATAGAAAGACCACCCCAACAAAAAGAAACCCCTCTAGAGGTATTGGAAGAGCTGAACAATTTGTGAGAACAAGTCGCTACTCTCTAGACTCAACAGGTAGAATATGTTGTACTCCAAAGGCTTGCTTCCCTACCAGATCTTTGTAAGCCTAATGAGATTGTCACTTTTCCAGTAGAACCCTCCTTTGAAGAAGAATCATTAGGAAAAAGGGTGAACCCTGCATGGGCCTTGTAAGGATCCCTAATTTTCAGGGATTAAGCCTCATTCTGCTGTTGTCTAAGGGGACAAAGTGCATTTAATAGGGCACTTTTTAGTAGGCTGGAGTAGGCTTTTTTTAAGGCTTACTAGGCTCCTCTCTCTCTTCTTTTAGAGAGAGAGAAAGGGAATCTACTTTCCACATCATCAAACTCGAGCATGTATGGGAATAAAAAAATGATTTTTTTTTTAAGTCTCAATTTCAGTGTTTATTTACTTGAAAGGGCTCATTTTTTAATATATATGTCAGAAGTGACCTTTTTTGAGTTTAGTTTTTAATTTTCCTTTTGAAAAAGCAATATTTTTAAAATCCCTCCAAAAGTAGAGTGCCACATCATCAAATCCGTAACTACTCTTCACCCAAAAAATGACTTTTTCTAAATTTCATCATTTTTGGCTATTCTCAGTGGAAAAACACACTGCGACCCATCCTCATCCAAGAAAACAAACTTTTCTTGAGAAAATCATGCTCTAGCATCTCTTCCAAACAAATTTCTGATCTCTTTCTCAGTATTGTTTAATTGTTGGAAAAGATGGTGTTGACACCTATTACAAACCTCACATTAGGACGTCCTCATGCCCCAGCATCAACAAGTATCCATGTTCGTGTGCCCAGAGAGTTTGCTCCAAATACACAATGCAACAATGATGTGAACTCTCAAAATGAGCGTCGTGAAGCTGGAGAAAAGAATATTGATCTTTGGACTCATGGTTCATTATACCCTCCTGATCCAATGTCTTCTTACCATCCAACATTCCATAACCTCTCAACTTTACTTCAGTTCATCGGTGCCGGTAAAGCTGGGCTCTTAGGTTATTGTCAACGATTATCTACACATTCAACTGCCATTACTAAGTATTGGATTCAACAATATCAACTAAATCATACAAGGTTGGTCACTTTTGAAAGCACAATCATATCTTTACAAGAAAAGCTTGCAGAGCTTGAAAAGCATATGGAAGAAAAGGAGAGAACAATTGAGACATTTAAAAACACTGTCCAACACTTGAGAGAGACTCCACTTGGGATGCGACGTAGGAGACGATCATTAACATCCTTTGACTCTCTTTCAATTGGTGGTGGAGCACGCAAACGACGAGTTTTTGCAATAAGGTTTGGCTTGTATTTGTTTCTCTTTTTGGAAGACTTTTATATGTATATATATATATATTTTTTTCTTGTTATGTAGGTCATTCGTTGAAGATGTTAATGCATCATCAACAACAGAGGATCAATTCAAGTTATTAAATTCTTGTTTGACCAACAAGCAGGTGATTAGTATTTTGGAGTCACGGATAGGAAACCTTATCAAGAAGAAAGTGATTAAAGATTTCACAAAAAAGTTACAAGATATTATCACTCCTAGAGACGTGCAGATGGTATGTGATGAAGCAGGAATTAGTACTAAAGGATACAGTGCATTGTACAACCTTTTGAAGCATTCATTAGAAAGAGAAGGTATTTTACAGAATATGTTTCCATCTCCTTACAAGGTATCGCTAAAGAAGTCAATGTCCAATGAAGATACAACTAGTATTCTTGGAAACTACTTATATATAGAGGATATTATGCCTATGTCTATTTATCATTTATCTACATCCAAAAAAGAGTTGAAAAGCGCAGTTGGAAATGGATTTCCTTACACAAAGTACAACAACATATTCGTGGATTTGGAGAGGCTTCAATAGGCAATGGTTCAATTTTACAAATCTACTATACCAGGTATGTGCACTATTGTTACCTTGATATACATTGTATTTTGATGTTATAAAGATTTTGCTAATTTATGCAGATTGTAATAGCAAATTACAGTTTATATTGAAGTTAGATGAATGCCAGATTATAAAGGGACGACAAATGGAGAGATTGAGTTTGACACTCATGAATGAAGCTATGAGAAATGCCATATCTGATGAAAGTTGTAACTCTAGCTCTAAGTCTACATATAGTGTTCAATCCGAGAAAGAAATATGGTGGTTAGGTGCTATTGAAGTACCTAAAGAATCCAATGATGTTCTTTCATGGATTTTTAGTAGGACCCCATGGATCACTAAAGTAATACTTTCTCAAATTCATGGTGCAAAGCTCCACATAGAAAACTTTGGTGATTTTGAGATAGATTGGCACTTGGGTGGGGATTTAAAAACTATCAAATGCATGTTAGGTTGCAAGCAAGGTGCATCTGCTCGTTATCCATGTCCATTTTGTACTCGAGGCTACAAAGTAACAAAGGGACAACAAAAAGTACTATCTAGCTTAGATGAATACATAGATGCACCTACTTCCACGGAATGGGATAGACCTTTGTTAAGGTGTCCAATGTTAGAAATACCTAACCGTGACACATTAGATAAAGATTGGAATCCCATTATTCCATTTCCATTAGTTAATGTTCACTTTTGCACATTGCATGCTTTCATGAGAATATTTGATAGATTATTGAAGCTCCACATAGAATATGCATTTTCCATGAAGCCAATTGATAAATTTGTACAAGCAATCAAAAAATTGGAAGAGTTGCTTAATTCGATTGGTTGTCATGGTGGTAATGTAACTCTAGTTGTCAAAAAACCTGGTGAATCGCAAAATAGTTTGCAACAAGTGTCAATGACAGGGAAGAAGGCAAGAAAATTTTTCAGAACAGGTGTAAGCCCTAAGAAAAATGAATGCAAGGAGCTATGGAAAGACTTGTGCATGATCACCACTGATAATGATTCTCAAATTGACCTTAGTAATAGGCGAAAGAAGGTTTGGTCATGCTTAGATAAGTTGGTAGGTTTAATGAGTCTTAATAGCTCCAGCAAAAATGACCGTCAGTTGTTTCAAGATACATTAATGGAGTTTGCAAAGTGTTTCATCCTATCTTGGGGAGAGAGCAATATTACACATTACATTGTAAGTTTTCTTATTTTTTCAATTTTCTTGTTGATAAGATTGTTTTATATGTACTTATATCATTTCAGCATATTTTATTTGCACATGGAGCATTTTTTATGCATCGATATGGTTCATTGGAGATTTTTAGTACACAAGGAATGGAGAAGTCACATTACAAGGCTAGAGGTGTTTACTTCAAGAACACACGACATGGTGGTGGTGCAATGCAATCAAACTATATGGAAGAGATGTTTAATTGGTTTTATCGTACTGCATTTTCAAGGACATATGCAATGGAATGAGCCAAGGAGTCGAAAGTTGCAAAACTTGCAAGATTTAATCAACACAACTTAGCTAGTGAAAAATGGAAGTCATCATTGGGACCTTTACGTCATGCTCAATGGCGGGCTACAAGAACACGACAGGGTTCATCATGGAAGTGAAGTCATTTAATACATTCATGGCATTTTCTGAATAATTCATAAGGTTTGCTACACACTAATCTCTTGTTTGCAATTTTTTCAGGTAATTTTTAAATTTTAAACTATTTTTTGTCCATTCAGATGTGAACAGAACCTTTTTAAGTGAAACATTATAAAAGGAGACTCATTGTCTCATTTCAACATTCTAGCACTATAGAGGATGGCACGAACAAAGCAAACTGCAAGGAAGGATCCCATAAACTTTCCTAGCTATGTGCAAGGCACTCAGAAGCCACCATGGATGAATCACCACAAAAGGCGACGTAGTGTCTCGCACTCTGCATCCCATCGTGAAACAGGTGGTGGCCATACCTCTGGGAGTGAACAGTTGCGTGAACAAGTGGAACATGGGCAATCCAAGGAAAAGGCCGTAAATCAACCCCAATCACCACCATCATCATATGATGAGCCTCCATCACCAAAGAGACCAACAAAGACAAGGGTGAAGGAGCGTGCTCATAGACAGGTAGTTTCTGATGATGATTTTGATGAATCGCATGAGGATGTGTCTCAACAACGTTCACAATCAAGTGAGGAGAGTCAAACATTGCCACCATGGGGTAACGAAGAAATACCTATAAATCATAGGGTTACTGTAGCGGGAAAGACACTACCATCAAATCAGGGGGCCATACCCAATGATCAAGAGAGAGAGCAAAGCCAGCAACAACATCCTGAACAAGGAGAAAGCTCAAGACGCGTGCAACGGAAGAAGAAATTCTTTCAACCTCGTCGTAGACCACCCCAACCAAGACCACAAGAAAATGTCCAACGAAGACCACCACCACCACAAGCTAGAGCACCACAACAAAGAAGAAGATATACGAAGGCATTTGCAGAGATAAGGCACTATCAAAAGACAGCTGAGCTTCTCATACCTAGAAGACCCTTTGCAAGGGTGGTTAAAGAAGAGTTACAAAGGTATTGTGCAGGGTTAAGGATCCAAGCTCTAGCTTTAGAAGCTTTACAAGAGGCAGCTGAAGCATTTTTGATATCAATGCTAGAGGATTCCAACCTGTGCGCCATCCATGCTAAGCGAGTCACTATACAACTGAAGGACATACAGTTAGCTAGGAGAATTAGGGGTGATCGTAGCTAAGTTTTGTAACTGATCTCTATGGACAAGAGATTTTTTGTAAATATTGCCATTTTCAATGAAACATTAGCACTTTTCCTCTATTCCATTTATAATCTCATTATTTAGAATGAAACATGAGCAGTCATTTTACATTTCCATGTGTTTTCTTGTGATAATCTCTCATATATGAATGATTGTTTTCTTATCTTGTCATTTTGATCTAGTGATAATATCCCTGTACTGAAATTTCTTTTTTATTTAAGGTCATGTAGGTCTTGTAGGGCATTGGGAGGCCAAATAAGGCCCTGCCACAAAAACGCGGGAGAAGGCCCTGCAAAACGTTTGCAGGGCCTTCTCCCGCGTTTCTGTGGCAGGGCCTTATTTGGCCTCCTAATGCCCTACAAAAGCTTTGAAATATGAAAGAGGGATCATGACTAGTAAAGCTAGTTCAAGGGTAGTTAATATGAACACATTTTGACCTCCCTATACCTTTGAAACATGAGCAGAGCATTTTGAAACTTAGAACATTTGCATTCTTGAAAATATCCATCTCGTGAAGGTTCAGTCTCATGTAAGGTAACCTTGGGCATGTCAGGATCTTTAGTTTCATTCTTTTGGACCTTCTTTCTCCCATTTAAGGTTTCTAGGGCATTGGGAGGCCAAATAAGGCCCTGCCACAGAAACGCGGGAGAAGGCCCTGCAAAACGTTTGCAGGGCCTTCTCCCGCGTTTCTGTGGCAGGGCCTTATTTGGCCTCCCAATGCCCTAGAAGACCTAATGGAGGCCATACCCAATGATCAAGAGTCCAAAAGAATGAAACTAAAGGTCCTCCCAATGCCCTACATGACATCAATACATCACATGCAGGTCCAAAAGAATTTTAGATAATATACTGAAAAAGAAATACTTGAGACAAATGTAAATAAAGCAAAGTGAAAATTTGATATTAATTCAATTGTTTACATCAATTGGCTTTGAGTTTCTCAATGACTCTCTTTCGACGCTCCAAAGCCATGGGTAGGGTGTAAGTCAAAATTGAGTTTGCTATTTGATCAACATTTCTAACACCTAGACCTAGAGATATACCTATTTGGCCTAAGACCTTTCCACGGAAGTTGGAACCTAAGGTTGTAGTTACAAGGGATTTTTTAACTAAAAAGATACAATTACTCCCCTGTGTAATGGTTGATAAACAAAGCAATTTACTTAAGGCCTTTAGACACCATGTCATGAAGTGGCCCTGAGGACTGAACTCTTTATGGATAATTACAAAATGGTCTTTGGGAAGTTTCCCAATGTAGTTTGCAAGGGATGAGCCACCTCCACGAGCCACTCGATCAGCTCCGCTCCTTGCTGCAAACTTGTCGACTTCAATCACCTCCTGCACAAAGTTTTATCATTAGTAGCTGCATGTGTTTGTAAGAATGAATGACATGAATTGAAGATACTTACATCCTGAACTCTATCTTCTTCTTCTCCTCTCTCTTGAAGTTGTAAATTAATGCTAGAGTGGGACATCCCACTCTGCTCGATTACTGGTGAGGCGGGAATTTTTTATTCCAATATCCTTTCTTGTGCATTATTAAATTGTTCTTCTGTGATATGTTCATGTTCACTTGTGAGTATGTCATTGCAAACCAATTTTATTGTGTCGGCCACTGAGTCACCAAATGGCAAACACTTTCTCTCCAACAACTCAGAGGTACTATCCAAAGGACACTCTGACAAAGTACAAAACAAACTTAGGCATTCATCAAGCCATAGCCCAAATGCCTTCTCTACATCATGTAAAAACAAATATTCTTGTCCCTCGACAAGAACCACTGAAAAAGTTTCAATCTCCACCTCTGGAATAGTTGCTTCTGGCTCCGAAGAGGTGGATGGCTTAGGCACTTCTTTCAACTTATCATCCACACCAAGAGGATAAGTTTTCTCAATAGCTTCTCTCTCTAATAGGAGATTCAAGGGTTCTTGAGGTGGTTCCTTTTTATCCTCGACAAGACCACCTGTAAGAAGATGAGGGATCTCATGAGGAATTGGTTCTGGTTCCTCATTCACAAAGAAAATTGTGGCAGCAATGAATGAAAGATATTTTGCACCCATCTTGCGTTTCCTATTCAATTTCCTTATAAGTGGCACAGTTTCATCAAGAAGGTGCCCTGCTTCCTCTGCAATTGCCTGGAACCGTTTCAATCGTTTTGCAAAAGCCTCATCACCTTTGTGAATGTAGGTGAGAAGGTCACATGGAACCCAAGTTCCATCATATGGTGGTATTTCAATGGAGAAACGCAATATATGAACTTGCATATATTGAAGTAGCTCCTCCAAAGCATCGGCATTCATTTGCACGGTTCCATGGAGGTCAGGAACCTTGGAGAGAAGATCATATAGGTCATGTTGACCTTTATAATCTGAATCCTCCAAAAAATCTAGAAACTTGTGGCGTGCACTCTTAGTAGGTATAGAGGTGGAAGCCATAGCTTGCAAATGCAGACTGTTCTAACACTCAATGTGGTTGCAAAAGTGAGAAATGAGGAGAGAGGACTCCTATTTATAACTTTTCTAGAATTTTTAAGTGATGGGTCCCACTTTTTCATAGAAGTGACTTTTCCTTAAATTAAAACATAAGAGTCTTGAAAAGGAAAACTTTGACATTTGAGATCACATCAAAGGAAATAAACAATAAGAATGCTCTTTCAAGAAAAACCTTGAGAATGTACAGATACAAGTAGAATGTGGCCAAAATATCCTTGAAGCAAATGTGAAAAATTTTTCATTGCAAAAATAGGTTTGTTTACAAGTTTCACAGTATCTTTACAAAAAAGAGTTATGACAATGAAATGTCAGTTCCATCCATGCTCCAATCTGCAAGAACCTTGATTTTTTCTTCCAATCTCTTTCCAATCTGTGGACATTTCATAAAAGAGTAAAACATTTTCAAATCATGAACAATAGTGATAGAATAATATATATATATATATATATATATATATATATATATATATATATATATATATATATATATATATATATATATATATATATATATATATATATATATATATATATATATATATATATATATATATATATATATATATATCTATATGTATATATGGAATACAACTCTTACCTTGTTCCCTCGTATTCGAAATTTGAAATCATGAAGATCGTCATATCCCATGATAAGTAAGTGCTCTCTCAAGTTGGCCAAGTTCCAATAATGATTAACTAAAACCACCTCCATATCATTGTTTGGTAACTTCACATTAATTTCAAATGAAGCTAAAGATCCCTCCGAGCTTTGCAAAGGTATCCACTCTCCTAGTTTACACATCCAACGACCATAATAAAATCTGATGTACAATGAGGTGCGATGTTTTAAATAGCGAAACCCTATACTTGTGTCACCAATTCTACAACGATATCTATCCCCTTTTGACAATCCTTCTACATAACCCCAGTTTTCCCCTAACAATCCTTCTACTGCTTCGTATGTAATATCTTTACATAGGAACATTGTAGGAGTTTCTACAAAAGGAATGCCTTGAAATATGAAAACAAAGCAATGGATTGGTAGAGTCCAATGAAGACCTATTGATCTAGATACTCGTGTGAATTTCAAAGAGTTATGTATGTCCATCACCATCTTACGCTTGAAAGATGATATGGACCAAAAATCAGGTTTTGGCCACTCTAAACTAAGAAGAGAGTCAACTTTGATAATCTCCAACCTTCCATATTCACCATCTGTGGAAGGAACAATGTGCTTGTGAGTGTAAAAGAAGATCCTTTCACGAATAAGTTTAGCAGGAGGTACATCTGGAAACACTAATGCCCCAATGTCTGCATGTAATGCTTTGAAAGTTCCTGTGAGACTATGAAGTGGTTGCTCTTCCACTAAACTAGAAGGAAATATGACTGTAGCAATGAAAAACATATGAGATGAGTAATTAAGACATTTAACACCATGAAGCATTGAGAAAATAGAAATACTCACAATGGATTGGATATCTAATTCTATTGGAGTTTTCTAACTTCATGGTTGAAACTGCGAAGACATGTTGTACAATAGCAACCATCCCACCATGTGTTTGCTGCTTGAAGCCTAAGAGCTTACCTTTCCAATGAAGATCCAAATTTCCACGATCTCGAACACGATGAGGACCAAGTCCAGATGGCTGCATGTACACCCATGCACCTTTGCAAAACTCTTGTGGTAGCCAACTTCCTTCCATTGTTTTGATGTTGTGGCACGTCATTGTGTGAACTTCGTCCTTTGGTCTCCTACGAGCTCTGGAGCTTCCCATGGGAGTAAGAGTTGTTGTCATTGCTGCAGAAGTTGGGAGAATGGTAGGAGGAGAAACAATGCTTCTGTTGTATGCTATGGAGGGAATAGAGGTGAAAAATATGACTTTTTGGGTTTTGGGTATGAAAATGGGAGTTTGAAGAGGGAAAATAGAGTTTTTTGAGTCATTTTGAAAAAAGTCACTTTTTTAGTCCACAAACATGCACGGATTTTGAATTAGAAGTCAAAAATAGCACTTTTGACCCTGAAAAGTGATATGGAGGTCATTTAATGGTATTATGATGAGTTTTACAACTTTTAAAAAATTTTGAATTTTTGGGCCCAGCCTGATTACGAGATTTCTTCTCTCTCTAGAAGACAACCCTGAACATAGAGGAATCTTGTCCCCTCTTCCCCCTTCAGCCTAGTATTTTATAGGGTATAGACTGTGGCCACCACCCTCTTCTGATTGGTCCATCACTAATCACTCCTTGAGCTAAAAGGCCCATCCAGGGTTCACCTTTTTTCCTAATGATGAGCCTGAAGGAACCATTGGTGGATGTTTCACGAACGAGGGTCACATCACTTGTAAACTACCAAGAACTACTTGGATGAAGATGGTAGAGAAATTAGGGACGACACATTCATCTTGTATAGAGGCTCAGCTCCAAGACTTGCCCATGATAGAGGAGACCATCTTAAAGTCACCTTACTTTGCAGAAACTGTGCTATAAAGATAGATTTTTTCCAATGACATCCAATAGAAACTATATTTTATGTATTTGGTAGAGTACAACTCAGAGATTTAGAGGATTATAGGGAAACTACCAACTCATGCCACGTAGTTCTAACTAGAAGAGATACCTACACTCACAAGCAAGGGCACCATCTTTCAACCAAATTGGGGATGTGACTTATTACAAGAACACCCTAAGATGATGTATACATGGTCAAAGGTGTAGCCAACTTTTGCGATTAAGGTGCAGAATGATCCCAAGTGCTAGGAATAGATTAATTATCCTTACTTTGCACCACCACAAGGGCCCCCAACTATCACATATATGATCCCAACAATCTAACATTGGCTACAAGATTGCATCGTATGATAGACAAAGAAGCTAGGATGTCATTGAAAATCTTTGTTCTAATGCAAAAACTATTTAAATTATTCAAGAAGATCAGGGCACCACATGTATTGATGCCAGGGTTCGAACATGGAAGTTTGGACCTTGTTTATGACATGAGTACAAATTCATTGCTAAGGACCTATTACACATGGCACTATAGGATAAAATACCTACGTGCATGTTACAAACAAATGTTTGAAGAAATATGCATCATTGGGTTCTAGGAACATCACTATGAGGAGTTCATAACTAGGCCAACACATCTTCAACTCTTTGCCTGCAAACAACACATGTACTCAATGCACTATCGATATCTACCACAATCCATTGCATGGGATAAATAAGAAGCACATCTAGCATGCTACATCTATGTCAATGAGCACACCCTCACTCAAAATCTCCTCTAAAATTACATCAATCAATCCTTGTACCAAGGTTCTGTCCGAGGTGAAAAATGTGATAGGAGGGGGGTGTTGGCAAAAATTCTCGATAGAGAAGAAGAGGAAGCATGTAAAGGGTGAAAACAGGAGACCAAAGTGGGCCCCCATCAAATTTTCCAACATCAAGATTGTCCCACAAATATCAACATCTTCATGAGGAACAATAGTGATTTTAATTACTACCCTGTTTAACGTAAAAAAACCCAATTTTTCCATGTAGTGCTCCATTTTGTGAAATCCAAGGATTCCTCAAGCTTGCGGAGCTTAGATAGAATGTATCTATCAAATTTCATATTTTTTGGACATCATTTGATACCCCAAAAGTAGTTTAGGACATACTTTTTAACTAGACTAGCCATTAGAGGTGAAACCGATCACTTCACCTCAAAACTTATAGAAAGTAGAGAGATCATTTTTGGAAGATTTAGTTTGAGGTGCAAGCATTGTAAGAGATCTTTTGTACTTTGAGTAATGAATATATTTGTTTCTCCTTACATTGTCCCTCTTATTATCTCTTCCATGTGTGTGTATGTGTGTGCGCACTAGTGGGCTTCTCACCTTCACCTTCACGTGCATCACTCATTCACAATCTTCATATCATCCTTACATCTGCATGGATTGACAATTAAGAAGGTGGAGCTCCACGATGCAATACTCATCCTTGTCTAGAGCAACACCTACCATAGGATGAATTGCATTGGGATAAAGAGAAAGCTCCCTTGGAATTAAAGATGTGATTAGTAAAGTCTCCAATCTTAGTGGTACTAAATTGGAATACCACTTTCCATGTACATGTGGATGCAAGCCTCAGAGTCATAACTTGGAGAGATCCAAAAGATGGACCACCCGATACACTATGCCAATTAGTTATTATGTCAAGCTGAGTGGAACTATAGTACTATGGAGTGGGAGACTCTTGACATAGTGTTTTTCAT
The DNA here is from genome assembly GCA_020310875.1 of Ceratopteris richardii. Taxonomy (NCBI): domain Eukaryota; kingdom Viridiplantae; phylum Streptophyta; class Polypodiopsida; order Polypodiales; family Pteridaceae; genus Ceratopteris; species Ceratopteris richardii. The sequence goes on from MU260566.1 coordinate 82,481, forward strand.
GAAAAAATTCAAACATTACTTGCTAGGAGTCAATTTCATTGTGACCACTGATCATTAGGCCTTTAAATATCTAGTCAACATGCCCCAAGTCATTGGAAGGATCTAGAGATGGATCTAAATGTTCCAAGAATTTGACTTTGAGATTATGAATGTGAGGGTGACATCATATCATTGTTGATCATGTGTCTCATGCATTACTTGAGGAAGATAAGATGAAGGGAATTATAAATGAGTTACCACAAGACATACCCCTTTTGACTTGGTATATGACATCAATTTGATAGCACCACTAAAAATGAAATTTATGTACAAAAATTTATAAGACAAAACCAAGAAATATATACTATTGAGTGCTATCATCGATGTCGACATTGATAACTAGAACTCGGTTATTCCATGTGATCCACTATTCTGTGCTCTCCATGTCAACCAACATATCTGGAAGGTTGTGATTGTAAACATTCTACTCTTGTACATGTGTAGAATGACATCCAACAACTACAAAATACATCTAATATATTAAAAGAGTAATGAAAAAAAAAATCATGCTAATATATAATAGAAAAATATACAAAATAGTTAAACAAACTCATGGGAAAATATCTCCAATACGTCATTCCCTAAATGGGAGGCACCCATGTTGGTTACCACCTCTCTCTCGTACTGATAATGATGAGGATTATGTCTCCTCATATAACATCCTCCACTCCTCGTAATGATATAAGATGTGACAATCAACTTTCCTTATTGAATCACGTCTATAATTTAGAGTATCAACAATCGGAGTTTTTATCCACTTACAAAAACTCATGTGCATCCATGTTCTAGTTGATACTCTCTATAAATACAATCAATCATGTAATTCAATTTGTCTTTGTGCCATTACTTCGAATGGAGTGTGCACATATTATATTGCACCTTTTGCAAGTGATGGGATATGTTGGCACATTGTGATGCTAACTCTATACATGTGGATTGATCCATCCTAATCACATTTCTATATCTTGGAAGCATCATGGTCATGCACATCCAAGGTGTGCACATGTGCTTGGAAAAGGTGGCTATGATCCATGATGTGATATTCCTGTCATTACCCTTAGTATCATCATCGACTTTTTCTAAGTGTATGTGTATCACTTGAGAGTTTGATTTCATCAACTTGGGATCTAAACTTGCTTGCTTAGCAATATTTTCCCAACAGTGAGGTTTAATTTTGACCAAGTCTTCTACCATAAGTGTCAGTTAAGCCTTCTTGAAATCCTCTCGGGTCCCTTAGGAACTCTATTATATCACTCTTCTTTGATCCAAAAAGTAGTTTGCACTTTGAAGTGTCTCATACAATCCTAAATGCCTTGGTAGGGTATTTAGGCTTGCACTTTCACATCCAAACATCCCCTCACAAAGCCATCCAATGCTTTGGATGTCTAGGTCATTCCAAGTATTGTATGCTCTTGCTTTGCTCCTAATGAGCAGAGGTGTGGACACCTACCACTTCTTTCATTTTTTGTTCTTATACTTCTTGGCAAAACTGGTCTTTACATGAATAAACAATTTACATGAATCAAAATTGGAGTAAAAATTATGCTCATGTTCAAGCATTATATTCTTATCGTTTGCCTCTTCTTGATGCTTAGCCTCATGCTTAGCATATAGAATACATGGTCGAATTGGTTGCAGGATTCCTTAAAAGGACTTGATTCGGTTAGAGTTACTTGCCTCTAGCTCTCTAGGAAAAATTGATTTCATAGCTTCTAGAAAGGATACAAGTGACTCTATGTGTATAGACTCTTCTTTTCCACCTTGTAAGGATGAATCTAGTGTATACATCTTAGGAGAATTCAAATCCTTCCTATCTTGGTTTTTCTTTGTAGGTTATGTATATACAAGAATTGGTGTTGGACCACTCACCATTGATTGAGTAATGTAGGATATTTCATTGGATATGTCGTTTGATGGAACCATGGCTTATGCATTTTAGTATTAGATAAAAGATTGGTTACCTTCTCCTATAATTGATCCAAAAATAAATTTTGTCTTCTTGCACTTTGAAGTGTCTCATACAGCCCTACATGCATTGGTAGGGTATAGACTTGCATTTTCACATTCAAACATCTCCTCACAAAGCCATCCAATGCTTTGGATTTCTAGGTCACTCCAAGTATTGTATGCTTTTTCTTTGATGTTAATGAAGAGTGGTTTCAATACCTACCAACTCTTTCATTTTTTTTTCTTATCATTCTTGGAAAAATTTCTCTTCACATGAATCACCAATATCTAGGACATTGGAGTCAAAATCTTGCTCATGTTCAAGCATTCTATTCTTGTCTTTTACCTCTTCTTGATGCATAGCCTCATGCTTAGCATGAGAATCTAGAATACATGTTGGAATTGGTTCCAAGATTCTTAAAGAGAGCGTAATTGGATTAGAGTCACTTATCTCTATCTCTCTATGATGAATCGATTTCATAGCTTCTAGAAATGGTACAAGTGACTCTATACTTAGGACTCTCCTTTTCTACTCTCTAAGGATGACTCTAGTGTATACTTCTTAGGAGAATTTAAATCCTTCTTGTCTTGGTTTTTCTTTATAGGTTATGTTTATACAAGAATTGATGTTGGACCATTGACCATTGATTGAGTAATGTGAGGATAGTTCATTGGATATGTCATCAAATGGAACCATGGATCATGCATTCTATTATTAGAAAAACAATTGGGTACCTTCTCTAATAACTAATGAGATATCTCCATGATCTTATGCACATATCTAACCTTTGTCACTCTAAATCGGCCTTTGGATAGCATTTTCTTGATTCTCAATACATGGTCTTATCGTTGTTCTAGATTGATTAAACTTTCAAGTGCATTGGGATTTCCAATACCAATCCTCCATCTTGAAATTCCTATTGTAGACTTTGTCTTTCCTAATGCATGCTTTCTTTCTCATATTCCTTGGCTCTAATTCTAAGCTCTAACTCAAAATCAAGTAATTATGAGTTGGATTATGATAGTGATTTCATTGTTTCATCAAGCTTCTTTTTAAGTGAATTTACACGAGATGTTCTTTTTTCTTTCCAAGTAGGATTTTTTCTCTTTTCACCTTCCAATGAACTTGTGTTTTGACACTTGATCATCTTTTTGTTTCTTGGAATTATCCTTTCTCTATCTTTGAACTTGCATGATCTCTTTACTTGGAATGTCCAAAATCTATAGGTCTTTATATCAATTGGGATCCCCATTTTTTAAATCTTCTCAAGATTTGTCTTGTGTCCTAGAAATCACTTGAATAGGTTGAGCATAATATCTACCACTTGTCAAAGAAATATGTGATATCAAATTTAGAGGTGTTACTTTAATCGCAACTTGATTTCTCTAGATTCCATGCCACATCCTGGGCAATATCCAAAGCCTCCCTATCGAGTATTAGTTTGTAATTCTTTGGGGAGTATTGGAAATTGATGAATGAAGTGATCTCCATTGCTCATATAACATGTTTCCTTATTAGGGTGTTCTTTGTGAAGAACGAGTTTGACTAGTGAAATGTGGTGTTGGATTAGCATAGCAAACCCTGGTGGACTCTAACACATTGTAATCATATGCAATTTGACCTTCATTCCATCTAGGATTGTGACTTGAATTATAGTCGCATGTCTCCTCATGGAAGTTCTCATAGCCATACCATGAATTTTTCATCAAACACAACATCTCTACTTACTATAAAGCCTTTTTTGTTAAGATTGTATAATCTATATCCTTTGTAATTAAGGTTATATCCAATGAACACACATTTCTTTGCCTTAGATTCCAATTTATCTCTTATATGTGAAGGTATGTGTGCATATGCAATGCACCCAAACATCCTGCAATGATCCAAGCTATGTCTTCTTCCATTCTGTGGCTCATATGGATTCATGCCATCCATAGCATTTGATGGTATTCTGTTTACCAAATAGATGGTAGTAGATACTACCTCTACCCACAAGTAATTAGGAAGTTTCTTCTCATTGAGCATGGACCTCACAGCCTCCACAATTTTTCTATTTCTTCTCTTTGCCACTCCATTATGTTAAGAAGTATATCTGGTGATGATTTCCCTTTTAATTCCTCTCTCTTGGAGATAAGAATCAAATTCATGGGAGAAGTATTCTCTCCCTCCATCGGACCTTAGTATTTTTAGGGTTTTACCTGTTTGGTTCTCCACAAGCGGTAGGTATTTTATAAAGCATGAAAACACTTCATCCTTATGTTTCATAAAATATAAGATAGTCCATGTGCTACAAACATCTATGAATTACACATAGTACCTTGATCCAAAAATTGAAGGTTCCTTGCTTGACCCCCATACATTTGTGTGAACAAACTCCAAGTGATCTCCATGTATGTAGCCTTTCTTGGTGAATGGTTGTCCGTATGCCTTAACAAATTGACATGCACTACACTTGTATATCATTTGTTGTTTTGATATGTTGGGTAGTCCAAGTACACTCTGATTCATACCGATTTGTTTGAGTGCTCATGGGCATTTTTTACTCTAGTGCTGGCTAGAGGTTTTTTCCCCATGTTACCACATACTTGATACTCTCATATGCGGTGGTACTTTGTACTTAGGGATATTATTCAGATCTTACTTCAGTTCAGTTCATCGTCAATAGAGAGATCTATTCCAACCATCCTCTTCTCCATGAGTCTTGCTACGTTTGTGCTCCTTGTGTGTGCTTCTTGTGTGTCTCTTGCACTTCTACACACACCCAACAAATGGATCAAACACTATTGTATGTACACAGATGTACATATATAGAGATCTCAAATCAAAGAATCAAATAGTGATGTCAACTTCGCTTTTTTGGTTATTAGGGATGAATAGAGTGATCTCTAGCCACCTTAGCAATGCTTTGTCAAGTCCAATAATGCATTTGGGTCTTCATCTAGAGATGCATTAATTTCAAGTCAACTTTTTAGCTTCTACCCTAGAAATCTATGGTAACCATGGAATGGTCTGTCAATGGTTTATTATGCTTTTGGCACTTGATATGCTTGAAAATGTCTCTGACTACCAAAGTCTAGAATTAATTCCTCTGAGTCCTTGGGAAATATTTCTTAGGCTCAAGGGATATCTCGCTTCACACAAAGTAGGAAAAATACCCTAAAATTGCAGAGGTGATAACTTTTGACTGAGACATTGTGAGGGTAGATACCAAAGTGTTTTCTACAAGCTATCCAAGAAACTCGGCTAAAACGTTTTAGGGAGAGAACAAGAAATCAACAAAAGAAGCAAGAAAGAGCACATGATGTAAATTTTGTAGAAGCTATTGATATTCACAACATTTTTGTGTCCTACTTCAATTGAGAATAAACCTACAAGTTTTCAAGAAGCACTACAGAATCATCTATGGAAGAAAACAAATGAAGAGTACATTGATTCTATTCACAAGAATGGAATATGGAAGCTTTGTGAGTTACCAAAAAGAAAGAAAACTATTAGTGTAAAGTAGATATTCAAGATCGAAAGGAAAGTTGATGGTACTCTTGACATGTACAATGCAAGCATTAGAGAAGAAAATAAATCCTAATTTTAAGGGATTAAGAGACAACTTGCATTTAATAGGGCTCTTTTTAGTAGGCTAGGGTAGGATTTTTTAGGCCTTATTAGGTTTTTCTTTCTCTTGTTCTAGAAACATGGCAAGAGAATCTACTTTCCACATCATCAAACTTGTGCACATATGTGAATTTGAAAAAGGATTTCTTTTTAAGGAAGTTCAGCAGAGCCTACTCTTCCAAACTTTAATTAATAGAAAAAACAGTTGTACAAGTGAACGGGCCTAGCACCCATGGGAACCCCCATGTATCCCACAAAGTAGGGGCTACTAATAGATTACTAGAAAATTTTACAAAGAAGGTTTATAACCCTCTCATCCCCATCATGTGGGGCCCACTTGATTTTGATCTTGTTGCTCTCTAGGAAGAACACTCTATGTTTTCTAAAGGGTGGGGGATTCTTACAGTTGAAAATTCTTTTACCTAAAAGGGATAGAGATTTTTCGATCCACCATTCTTTACGAGGGCTTAACCTCAAGAGGCCCACAAGTTTAAGACTATTATTGTTTCTAAAAAAAAAAGCTTGTCCCAAGAGGCATCACTATTGCTCCTTGCTTTAATTAACCATTTTGTTGCTAACTTATTGGCCATTCCTTCAATGTCTAGAACGCCCAAATCACCTTGATCATTTTTTCTAATGCAAGTAGTCCATTTAATTTTGGGGATACCCCTCCTATTAGGGTCACTTGTCTCGAGGAAGTTCCTGCAAATTCTCTCTAGATTGAATATCTCTTGGTCTTTTGGTCTCTAGCAAGAGAGAAAGTAAAGCATCAAAGAGAGAAGGAATGTGTTAATCACCATAGCTCTTCTAGCGAGATTAATCTGCATACCTTTCTAGTACATCAGCTTGCTCTCGAGCTTAGAGAGAGCCCAATTCCATCCTGCCCCATCAAAACATCGAATCCCATAGGAATACCTGAGAAAAAGGAAGACTTGACCCCTAGGGATCAACTGACAACCATGGTCAATAAGTAATTGAGGGGGTGCCCAATAATTGCCATGAAAGCAATTTTAGAATGATTTATTTTTTAGATTAAGGAGTGATTAGTGATTGACCAATGAGAAGAGGGTGGTGGCCACAGTTTAGTCCCTTAAACACATAGGCTAGGCATAGGCTTCCCTTGTTTTTGTGTGGTCAAAAAGGAAAAAACCACTTAGCATTGGTGGTTTTAGCTATTTGAATGGTTTTGAAATGCTTGAAAACTAATTAGAACCCTTGGATGGGCTCAAAGATCCAACGGTTGAGGCTTAATGGCAAAAGTCAAGGCAACATTGCATTTGGGCCTTTGGATTGTCTTGAAATCCAATGGATGAGATGAGTTGCATCCTCAAAAAGGCACCTTTGAATTTGTGCCTTTGGATTTGCTTGGGATCCAACAACTAAGATGAGTATCCTCCTTCAAAATGCGCCTAAGATCTGGACCCTTGGATCTTAGCTTGATCTAAAGGCTAGAATTGATGCCCATCGTAACAAAAGCACCTTTTGATATCTCCCCTTGGATCAAGCATGCATATGACGGCTCATGTCACACCCGAAAATAGGATCAGCCCAAAATGCGGGTGTCCATCAGATTTAGCTAAGATCTAAGGGCTCTGAGCACACTAAAACATGAGATTAGCCCCAAACGCGGGGATCCGTTCGATTCAACTCCATCCAATGGCTCAAAAACCTACAAAGAGTATCCAACTTGCATGTGTGAGCTTGTTGTTACTCCCATGAATCTCAGAGCTTCTCTCTCTTGCCTCCCATCCAATTCAATCTAAGCCATTAATTTCAAGCATCCAAGGGCTACAAAATACTCCTTTTAGAAATATACATTTATTTGTATATTAACCATTATTTTATTCAAGAATACCACTAGTGGTTTCATGTGCACCCTTAATCTCTTTGATTAACTTTTAATCCCTAAAAATTAGGAATCCTTACAAGGCCCATGCAGGGCTCACTTTTTCCCCTAATGAATAGCTTGAAGATTCTTATGAGCCTCACCAAGATGTAATGAGTCTACAGGGTCACCCTCCTCCAACACCTCCTTGGCAAGGAGAAGGAGGCAAAGGCCCTACTCCAAGCCTTGATAATCTCATGTTGGACAAAGTCAAGAGAGAGTGGTCAGATTGGCATGAAACCATAGAGCTTTCTTGAGATTAGCGATCGGCTTGAAGGTATTCACAATTGGGTAGTGATTAGAGATGACGAGGTCCAAACTTTGGGAGAGGGAAAGGGGGGCCCATTTGTTGATAATATTCTGTGACATATAGCTCTTATCGAGTCTGGCTTTCTACAAGTCATCACCAGCTTGGAGGTTTGAACAAGAGAAACCAACAACGTCCTTGATCTCCACCACATCTAGGTGTAACTTGACTTGGTCCCAAGCTTCCTTTTCCTACCCATCAATAACCCATCCCTTCCTCCCCCATCTCTTAGAAAGGACCTCCACCATATAAAAGTCTCCACAAAGAACAACATTGACGGGCAAAGAATCCAATGATTGCCAAGTGAAAATATATTCCTTTGTGGAAAGCCTTCTTCGAAAATGATTTTGTTATCCTTTCAAGGATTGTAGAAACAATTATTGAGCTTTCTCTATCCTAGCTAGCGTCGTTGGTGGTGACATCAACCTCTTTGCAAGTGGCATTTCCTTCTTGGTTTCTTTCCTTGCAATTCAAATTTTCAAGGGTTTCTCCCTCACTACGACAATCTTTGTTATTCATTCTCCCTGGGTAATCTAGGTCATTGAACTCCTTTTCCAATTTGCAAGAGAAATTTGTTTTTTTAGCTGTGCGAGAGGGGTTCTTCTCAATAATACCTTTAGGGCTTCTTGTCCTCCTTTGTCTTACTTTCATGAAGCCATCATGGTTCATTTCTAGTACTTGGGTTTTCCCCTTCTCAGCCTCCCACTGATGATCTATTAATAGGTTTTGGGCCCCAATAGCCACCCTAATCCCTATAGCGTTATATTTCTCTCGAATTTTCTTATTGGATTTCTACCTCAAAGGATATTCTTTAATTTTATGGCCCTGCATTCCACAATGAAAGTAAGCATTCCGCAAGTTCTTGTACAAAATCTCTTGTTCAACTGTTTTCTCTTCTCCAATGTCTGGCAATTTTAGAGGGGAGATCCTTGTTTAGGTCACCTTCAACACAAATCTATGGGTGCCATCTAGCATTTAATGAGTAGTTTGCACCATAAATGAGGCCTTCTACATCTTCTCTCGACGCTAGAGGCCAACCGATGGGTGAGAAAATTTCCCTTATGAATTCATAAAGGAAAAAGGGAAAGTTTGGGAGCTCGATCCAAAGTGGATAGCTCAGGAGTTTAGACCGATTAGGGTTGAAATCAGGAAACCATTTAAAGAGGCACAAGGTGGTCCTCCATACTTGCCAGTTGCCAGTTTGCAAATCTTGGAAGGCCATGTCCTCATTTTTTAACATCAGGAACACATGACTTGCCAGTAAGAACTGACACTTGCTCACAATCAAACCACACGCAAACCACTCCTTATGGAACCACTTGCGAAAGGACTCCAATGGGGGCTTAGGACCAAAAAATTATCCTATGAGTCATGTTCTTTTAGGATCTTCCTGCTTTGACACAACATCATCCTTGCAAAGGGAGACAATCAGGTGCTTGACCCCAAACAGTTCTAAGGACTCGTCAGAAGCCTTTTCCTCGAGCGATGGATCCAAATTACTTACTACCAAGGAGGGGTAAAAACCTTCTATGAAGTGGGACCACACAAGAAAATCTACCAAGCTCTTTGCAGACTCTGCCCTTCAGAAAGTTCGATGCACCACCTCAAGACTGAGCTCACTTATATATATATATATATATATATATATATATATATATATATATATATATATATATATATATATATATATATATATATATATATATATATATATATATATATATATATATATATATATATATATATATATATATATAAGCGATGATTCTTTAGGCAAGCACGATAGAGAGCAAAAAGAAAAATGATAAAAATTCAAACAAGGATGGAAAAGCTCTTGCTTGGAAAACACACATTAAAAGGATCTCCTCACATCAAAACATTTTTGCCACGCAAAAAAATAAGAAGTCACATGTAGGCTCCTCTGTCTACTATTGTGAGCTTGCGGAGCTTTTAAAGCTAACCAAAACTCATCTCTCGCGTAGGCAAGGGAGAGAAAGAGTAAACCATCTATTACCAAAAAACACCTATGCGGAACGAGTGCAAAGCATCTATTTTGATTCAGTGTACGGTGCACCCGTCCATCGTGCTCAGAGCGTCTACCACGCTTGACTAAAAAGTGTCTATCATGATTGAGTGTACCCATCTATCATGCTAAGAGCATCTATCATGGTTGAGACTCTCTGAATCTCTGCTTTATAATTGGCCAAAATCACAAAATATGGGTGGCACTGGAGTTCTGAGGTAGTAATCAGTTGCCGATGGGCCAAATTCTAGAAGTAAGTTGATTGCAGCACTGTTTCTTCTATAATTTTCATGGCCTAGAGCTGAACCATTGTGCAATCTTCATGAGTTCTTCTGATATCCTCTACTTGCTTAAGCTAGGGAGGGCACAGGTTTTTGAATGTCTCTTGTCCCTCTTCTGTGAGCCAGGAATAGGTTGAGGCTCGTAGTCATCTTCAAAACTTTGTTCCACTGCAATATGTACAACTTCCTCTTCTTCTAGAGTTTTTGGGGGAGATGAAGGTTGTTCATATTGGAGTAACCTAGTTTGCAATTCTAGGATTTGTTGTTGTAGGGCTATCACTATAGCCGAGTTTGATACTTCTAAAGGTGATGATTGAATTGGACTCGGAGCAACTTTAAGTCTTCAATCCATTTGTTGCTAGAGTTGTGTCAGTTCTTCAAATAATGTATCATGTGCGTCCAATAAGTTAGCATAATCGCATTGAAGTTTGGAGTTATGTTCCATTTGTGTGCGAATATGACCTTCAATGATTTGCATGTCTTTTGGGTCTATGTTGACACTCAAGGTCAAGCACAAAGCATGAAAGCACATCAAAGAAGTGGACAAACAAGAAGACAGAGCATGTAGGGAGCTCCAAGAAGCGTATGATAAATTTTCATAAGAAACCCCTATAAAAATAGTGATTTTTATCACTAAAAACCATTGTAAATATCATTTCATATTTTTGTAACTCCATTTTGTTCAAGCCGAGGAGTCCTCGAGCTTGAGGAGTATCAGAAGTATCATCCTACCAATTTCCATAATTTTTAGACTCCATTTGCACCCTCAAATAAGCCCTGGAACCTAATTTTTAATTAGGCCGGACATTAGGTCTGGATAAGGACAAAACCACTCAAAAAACTATAAAAAGAGCTAGAGAGCTCATTTCTCAGGTTATCGAAATTTCAGCTTTCTAAGAGAGTACTTTTGCAATACAAAGCTTGCCATTGTTCCACTCTTTGCTTTTATTGTATGCACGCGTGTGTGTGTATGTGTGTGCATGCTTGTGTGCCTCTCACTCACACACTTGTGCCCTCACTTGCTCACGGTCTTCATACCAGTCCTCACATCTCCACGGATTGACATTTATGAGGTGGATCTCCTCACATTGTGCTAGAGTAACACCAAATTTGGCACCGTTGTCGGGGAGAGAGCTTCGAGGACGAGCGTGTGATGGTAAGACGTAGAGTAGCAACATTGAAAGGTAAAAAATAGTCATCTTTTGTTCAGTTTCTAAGTTTTTCTCCACCTTCATCATCGTCTTCTCCCACCTTCATCTTAGCAGTAATTTTTCATTTTTACTATATATTCTTCACATTTACACATGATTTTACATCGATGGTTGCGAGCAACAAGCGTAGAGGGGGAACAGAGCTAAACACTGAATAAAGACACCTCAATATCCCCAAAAAGTGAGCATTCTGTGGCATAAGACCACCTATAGCAGGTATCATGAGTGCAATATCTTGATTTTGGTGAGTGAGCTTGCATCTACAGGCACATAGGAGTGACAAGGAGGACCTAAGGTATACATACTTGCAAAAATTTTTGAAATTGGACTTCAAAAACTCCAAGTATCATGTCCGGTTGAGTTCAAGTATCGCGATACCAAAACTCCCATGTATCACGATACTTGTCGGGTATCATGTATCATCTCCCCATTTATCCTAATACCTCACGTATATCGTGTACCATTGGGTTGTGTATCACGATACTTCACAAGTATCATGTATCATGACCAACCCAAGTATCGTATCATGAGACCAAGTATCATGTATTGTCACTCCTCAAGTGTTGTATATCGTGTATCGCGATACTTCCCAAGTATCGTGTATCGCCAAAAGGTGAGTATCATGTATCGTGGTAGTTCAAGTATCGTATCATGAAAATCTAGTATCATGTATCATTGCACACTCAAGTATCGTGTATCGTCTGAAACCACGTATCGTATCGTGTCTCCTATGTATTGTGTATCGTTTGGTTGAAGCATCGTGTATCGTGTTGGAGCCAAGTATCGTATCATCAGACTCAGTATCGTGTATCATATAGTTCAGATATCGTGTATCATGGCAAGGTAAGTATCATGTATCATTGCTCCCAAGTATCATTGATACTTCCTAAGTATCGTGTATCGTCTGTTCTGAAGTGAGTGAGCTTGCATCTACAGGCACATAGGAGTGACAAGGAGGACCTAAGGTATACATATTTGCAAAAATTTTTGAAATTGGACTTCAAAAACTCCAAGTATCATGTCCGGTTGAGTTCAAGTATCACGATACCAAAACTCCCATGTATCACGATACTTGTCGGGTATCATGTATCATCTCCCCATTTATCCTGATACCTCACGTATATCGTGTACCATCGGGTTGTGTATCACGATACTTCACAAGTATCGTGTATCATGACCAACCCAAGTATCGTATCATGAGACCAAGTATCATGTATTGTCACTCCCCAAGTGTTGTATATCGTGTATTGCGATACTTCCCAAGTATCGTATATCGCCAAAAGGTCAGTATCGTGTATCGAGGTAGTTCAAGTATCGTATCATGAAAATCTAGTATCATGTATCATTGCACACTCAAGTATCGTGTATCGTCTGAAACCACGTATCGTATCGTGTCTCTTGTGTATCGTGTATCGTTTGGTTGAAGCATCGTGTATCGTGTTGGAGCCAAGTATCGTATCATCAGACTCAGTATCGTGTATCATATAGTTCACATATCGTGTATCATGGCAAGGTAAGTATCATGTATCATTGCTCCCAAGTATCGTTGATACTTCCTAAGTATCGTGTATCGTCTGTTCTAAAGTAATCCCAAAGGGATCCTGTTTCCCTATTTTAACCCTCAAAACCTTGAACTGGTATAACTTTCTCATACGAAATCCGTTTGTTGTGATTTTGGGTTCGTTGGAGTATTGGATATAGTATTTTGAAGTTGACCCTCAGGTGGGATTAGGAAACCAAGGGGAGTCCAAAGGATTTTGAGCAATATAAAAGGGAAGTTCTAGACTTGAAGATAAAGCTTATGAACCTGAGATTTGGTAAACACTTAGGCAAGGATAGGCAAAGCATCAGATCATCTGAGGCTAGTGTCAACCATGCTAGCTAGGTCGTGGGCACAACAACTTAGTGGTTATCCCTATGCACTAAGTTCGGACACAAGGATTCCGCAATGTCATTCAACATGGAGAGACCCATAGGTAGCTCAAACATTGGCTATTTGCAAACACCAGAAGGTCCCTATAACAGAATTGGAATATATTATAACCAACCGATTAGGTGCATGCATCAATGAGGATGGCCTGAGGCGATTAGTGGTCCAACTCAAAAATCCAAATCAACCCCTTTGAACTTGAACATCTAGTGGTCAAGTTTGAAGAGGGTTCTTATATCGATAAGCAAGGAACCATGTATGTGGTTACCAGCTTACCAGACATGACAGATGAGTTTGGAAATATTATTCCCCAGAACAAGACGAGAAATCTAGAGCAAGGAGATGTAGGATGAGAACCCAAGACTCCTAGAGGTAAGTCAGTCTTGAACAGAGTGATCACTCCATATTGGATCCCTCAAGACAACAAAAGCATAGAACTATTCTTGAATAAAGAAATGGAAGAAGCCTTTTGGAGATTTCCAAATCAACCTAACCCAATAATCACCATCTACGAATTCAAAGACCTTGAGAGACCAGGCAAGCATGCATACACTTGGCAAGGTGAATCAATTTTCCCTCAAGCAAGATCTAGTGTTTCCCATTGTCTCCAAGGAGCAGGATCATCCAAGGCTCATGAAACCCAAAGGGAAAGAACTAGAGAGAGACCTAAGGTAAGTTTTGCACACACTCTGGGCAGAGAGAGATCTGGATTTGAAAATGAAAGACCTGAAAGAGAGAGACATAGATCACAAAGGCATTAAAGAGATGAACATGATTTTCCATTGCCTAAACCATGAGAGCACCCAAGAACCCTTAGACCCTCTCAAGTGGTTAAGGCAATGAAGAACTATTTTAATGGGTCAGGAGATCCTTATGATCATGTGGGCGAGTTCAAAAAAGTGTTAAGAGTTGAACAAGTTGAGGACCTGTTCACACAATTCAAGGCATTTGGTTTGACTCTCAAGGGCACTGCCTTAGCTTGGTTTCAACCTCTAATCATTCGTGATTACCAAAATATAGGTCAACTACTAGAAGGATTCATTGTAGAATTTTCCAAGAGTGGTATCAAGCATAACACATCATCCTTGATGCACAGCTTCAAGCAAACACCCATTATACCTATATCTATCCCATTCTATCTTTGGGTGATCAAAGTTTCTTACTTTTAGACCTTGCATTATTGTATTATCACTCCATGTTGGAGAACAAACTTGCCTTGCCTCATAAATGCAAACCTTTCCGTGTTCTTTAATCGCTCTTTTTTGAAAAATCTTGATCACAACCTTGCCTTGTTTGGTTAATGCAAACCTTTCCTTGCTATTTAACCTTGTCTCTGTCGACCAGGGATCTAGAAGCCTTGCATTGCTTGCACTTTGCAAATCTTGCCTTTCTATGTATCTTGACCATCTTCTCTTGAGTACTTGGCCTACAGACTTGCCTTGTTTTCTAAATGAAAATGAGTCCACCTAGGATCTATATTCCCAATTCTTAGGTAGAGAGATAGAAGAAACTATCCCACTTGGTGGTACTAAACTACTATGGAATCAAGATATGATTCCTTCTATATAGCTAGTATCTCTGAAGTCTATGTCTTAACTTCCAAATCTCTAAAATTCTTACATGTCTTCCCACTACTAGTCCATAGCTAGGACACGTCTTTAAAAAAACACACTTCTAAATTCTATACTTCTTGTGGAATAAACTTCTCTATTCTATACATATAGAAATGTGCACTAGTACTCATGGCTATGTAGTTATGGTAACTACCTATGAGCTAGGTACTTTAATTTACAAGTATCCTAAACTTGTAGGTGTTCTCATAGTTCTCTTCTAAGGTTTCAAAATACCTTGAGACCTCTTACCTCTAAGTTTCTAACTCATCAGACCTTGGTAAATATCAGCCCTTGTCTCAATTTGTCCTTTCTATAAAAGCACAATTGTTTTTTATTTTCATATTTGCATCCATCTCTAGATGCATGACTTTAAATCTTTATCTTTTAGATCCTAAATTTATTCATGTTGATCATAATGATACTTGCATTCTTCCACATCATGGAATCTTTGATTATGGACTATCCTTTATTCTAGGTTCTAACTAAGCACCTTTAGAATTCTTAGATATGAAACTACTAAGTTTCTTTTCTTGGTTTTCATGCCCTTTTTCACAAAGCCATGGGGCTGAAAAACATACACTTCTTCATGCAAGTCACCATTGAAAAATGTAGTTTTAATGTCCAACTAATGTACATTCCAATCATGATGGGCTGCAAGTGCATACATGCTACGAACAGTAGTCATACGACATGTAGGTGCAAAGGTCTCATGAAAATCAATGCCTCTTACCTATGCATAACCCTTTGAAACAAACCCCTATCAACTGTTCCATCAGGCTTACACTTCAGCTTGTAAACCCACTTAGTGCCAATGGCCTTTTTGCCAGGAGGCAAGTCACATAAAGACCAGGTACCATTCTTCATTATAGCATCATATTTAGATTGCATAACAACCATCCAATTTTTTTAATTTTGTGCTTCATCAAATGAAACAGGCTCATTCTCACCACAGAGGATAGATGCAGCCATATCATAGCAATCTGATGCAAAAGAGGCACTATGAGAGCCTGAATGAGTATGGTATGACATAGGTGCATCTAATTTGTTGTCATGCAAAGTCTACATCAGCCATTTTGGCATAGTTTTTGCCTAATCAATATCATCTCTCTCATCAACAATTGTATCATGTAAATTTGCATCATAAATGGAATGATCTACATCATCACATGAAACTTGCAAAGGCTAAGAAGTTGCCTCATTAGCACCAACACTAGACTATCCACCTGTAAAAAGAGGTAGCAAAGTATCATACATGTCTTTGGAGCTAACATATGTCTCCTTAGTACATGAAAGTAAGGTTTGAATAGCATCTTCCACAAAAACAACATCACCACTAACCATAATGCATTTAGTCTATGGATGATATAGCCGATAGCCTTTGCTTTTAGAAGTGTACCCAACTAAGATACATTTTACAACTTTATCATCCAATTTCTTGTGATGTTGTTCAGGCACTAATGCATATGCCAAACAACCAAAAACACACTGATGAGCAATAGATGGGTTGCGATCATGCCAAGCCTCATATGGAGTGATATACTGCAATGCTTTAGTGGGACATCTATTAAGTACATATGTTGCACACATAACAACCTCAAGCCAAAAACTATGTGGTAAAGTCTGACTTTTGACCATACACCTCACCATCTCCATGATTGACATGTTCTTCCATTCAGCAACTCCATTTTGTTGAGGTTTATATGGCACCGTACACTGATGTTTTATCCCGTGTTCAACCAGAAATGCATTAAAGTCAGAAGACATATATTCCCCCCCTCGATCAGGATGGAGGGTGCCCATTTTACATGTTGATAGATTTTTAGCTGAAACCAAAAACTGTTTAAAGCACATAAACACTTGGGACTTTGATTTCAATGGATATACCCATGCATGCCTGGAAAAATCATCAATGAAAGACACAAATTAAAGATAATTTCCAAAAGAGGGTGTTTCCATAGGACCATAGACATCACTGTGAACAAGATGCAATTTTTGTGCAGCTCAAACTGAACCATATTTTGGAAAGGAGGAATGCTGCATTTTGCCTAAAATATAGCCTTCACAGACATGTTTACTAGGTGCCTCAAGTTTGGGCAATGAAGACATTATTTCAGATTTCTATAGGTGTAGCAAACTAGCAAAATTCAGATGACCAAAGCATGCATGCCAAGGCTTTGCATCTGACATAGCCTAAGAATCATGTACTACACATGCTGAATCATTCACAGATCTTTCATAGTCTATGAGCTTAGACATCACATGACATAAAATGCTGGAAGCAATAATGACGCCGCCATTTGATAGATCATGAACTATACATCTGTCATCAACAAATTTCACAACCAAGCCAATCTTGGCTAAAGCCAAAACTGATAATAGATTCTTCTTGATCCCTGGCACAAATAAAGCATCTGACAAAGTGAAAGAACTACCATCAGTAGTAGTCAAAATGATCTTACCAACTCCCATAACAAGATCAGAGGAGTTGTTGGCACATGTAATATTATTCGTTGTAGGGGCAGGCTCGAGTGAAGAGAAGAAACTACACTGCGAGGCAACATGTTTGGTGGGGTATTGCGAGATGGAGATAGATGCATGACGATGTGGCGATAGAGAGGTACCCTTGAGTGCCGTGAAAACTCCCACTCTCTATGCGAGGATAAGCGAAACTTGATGCTATATCATGAGAGAAACAACAATTCCAATGTGAGGTGATAAATTAGCTTTTCTTCTTGCACAACAATAATTGCTTCATATCCTAGAACTTGCGGAAAAGATGAGTATCTCTATCAATCATGAAACCCCCCCTCTTGTCTATCGTGGAATATCTATTGAGTTTCAACAACAGCACTCATTTATAAACAGATTTGTTTAATCTCTTATTTATTACTTAGAAGGGCCTATTTTTTAATATACATATCAAAAGAAAATTTTTTTAGCTCATTTTTTTAATTTCATTTAAAAAAAGTAATATTTCAAGGTTTTTGGTATTGATTCTTTGGAATTCGATGAGAGACAATGTTCATTACACTTTGACGACAGGGATCCAAAAGAGAGAGAGAGCGAGAGATAAAGAGAGAGAACGGGAGAGAGAGAGAGAGAGATAGATACACACACACACATATATACACACATGCATACATACACACACATATACACACATGCATACATACACACACATACACAAACATGCATACACATACATATGCATACATACATTCACACACACTCACATACATACATATACACACTCACATATACATACATACTCACATACTTATACACACACACTCACATATATACATACAAAAACATACACATACATGCATATATACATACACAAACATATGCATGCATACATTCACACACATATGTACACACACATATGTACACACACATACATATTACATACTCACATACACATATTCATGCATATGCATGCATGCATACACACATATACATACACTCACATACATATTACATACACACATGCATATACATACACACACATATACATACACACTCACATACATATACACACACACTCACATACATACATATACACTCACACCTATACACACACTATTTCTCTATATTACCTTTATTATCATATGATAATTATTTGAGTTCTTTTGTTATCCATGACAAAGAAGTAGATCTTCAAGTTTATATATGAAGTGCCTCCCACATATATGGTTGTTGCATCATAGTATTGGATCGCTCGTGGTAGCACTCCCCCCGGCCTCACTCCTATCGGCCTCACTCCTACCGGCCTCACTCCTGCTGGCCTCACTTCTGTTGGCCTCACTCTTGTCGGCCTCACTCCGGCCGGCATCACTCCTGCCGGTGTCAATATTATGGGTGATGCTACTCCCGTCTAATATATGTCTCCTAGCTTTATGACTCCACCATGACCATCTTCTCAGCCATCCCGTAGTGGCTCTAGTAGTAGATGTGTGCATTCAACACCTCAACATGATACAGGTGTTGGCCCATCTCGTAGGTCGAGGTCACGCTCTAGAGGAGGAGGTTCTAGGAGTGGATCTATATGTAGCTCTAAAGGAGCCGGATGTTGTGGATGTAGTGCAACGGACATTGTGTTGTCCATTTCTACTCCTAGAGCGAGTACCCTAGATGTAGATATGCCATTGTCACCACGTGGAACACTAGGTACACCTTGAGGTGCTCATGACCATGATGACTCCAAGGTGTATAGTATCCGTGATGGAGCTCCAATGATGGATGCGGCCTGAAAGGCCATGTGTCAGCGTATATGACGGCTTTGCTCCATACAATTTGGACAATCTATCATGTTGAAATGGAGTGAACAAGATAAAGGTTGTAAAAATTATATCACAAAGACGATCTATCAGGAGTTCCGACCAGCACATGGCCATCCTATTATTAGCTCATAGTGGATTCAACATACCGCACGTGAAGTTATGTCCCATCGACAATCCGAGGCTCGTGATGCTTTTAGAGCATGCTTATCAAAGCCTGTATGGTTAGATGTTGAGGATTGGGATATGATTCATGATGAGCACTAGCAGACTCCTAACCGATATCACGAGCAGCGAGATGCCATAGCCACATGTCTAGTACGATTGGACCATCACATTTGAGCATCGATGGATATGACACTATGTGTCATGAATTTGTACATATCATTTATTTCATTGAATTTGTTAGTTTAAGCATGTCATGTATGTTCTTCTAACATTCTACATATTTGTTGCAAGAGCTAGCAGTGGGTCATCCTCCAACATGAACGGAGAAGGCTTATGGATATCATCATGGATTGGTTGCACTATTGGAGGACTTGGAGGGACATAGTGCGGTCATTTCCTGGGAGCATCTGCAATGAGGTGATGAATTTAGAAACTTGGTTTTTACTTGTTGTTTGTAAATATCATGTCAATTTATCTCATTTCATGAATGTTCTTTCTTGCAGGACTGCTAATGTTTCGATCCTTCTATGCATGTGTATGGCAGTGGTGTACCACCATTTTGTATTTGGCTCATATACGGTAGTGGTGCACCAAAATTTTGTATTTGATTTTTATATGGTAGTGCTTTGCCACATTTTGTATTTGGCTCATATATGAAAGTGGTTTGCCACACTCTTGTACATGCTTCATTCATGAAATATATAACTTTTTTTGTACATGGTTCATGGTTCATTCTGCTCATCTCTTTTGTGTTCGATAGTATTTTGCTTTATGAAATCATGTTTTGATTGCCATTAGAGTACACAGGACATGTACTTTGTTTTTTTGGGCAGTGTATTGTCTTTTGCTACACAACATCATGGTAATGTTGCTGCAACAAGAGACAACACACTCTGCCCAAAGAAAATTTGTAGATATGGTCGTCGGTATGTGCGACGATACTCCCTGCATGGTTGCCGGTATGCATGATAGTACACTCAATAGCGCACTGGTATAGGCACCAAAATAGACGTCGGTATAGATGTCGGTATGGAGATCCATATGAGCATCGTTATAAGCATCGATATTTTTGACGCTTATATCGGTGCTCATACCGATGCCCATACTAATGCCTATACCAGTGTCTATTCCGGTGGTTCGGTTTCAACACCTATGCCGACCCTTACACCAACATTGGGGCAAAATTGTGCCCTTGTATTTGCCTTGGTAGAAGCTTTGGTGTACCCCTGATATGTTCTAGTGATTTCTAGTCATGCATAGTGGAAAACGAAACCTTGACCAATCTACATCCAAGAGAACACATTTTTCTTGCAAAATGCATGCTATAGAGTCACTTCCAACCAATTTCCTCATTTTTTTCATGTTTTTGTATCTATGGGAAAAGATGGTGTTGTCACCTATTACAAACCTCACATCGAGAGCATTGAACTTTGGACTCATAGTTCACTATATCCTCATGATCAGATGTATTCTTACTGTTGACCATGTCATAATCTTCGAGCTTTACTTTAGTTATTGGTGCTAGTGAAGCTCCATTATTAGGTTATTGTAAGCAATTATGTGCCCATTTAGATGCTACTACTAAGAATTGGATCCAAAAATATCAAGTCCATCATGTGAAGGTGGTAACTTTAGAAAGAAAGGTTATATACAATGATAAATTGTAGAGATTGAAAATGATATGGAAGAAATGAAGAGCACAATTTCAAAGTTAAAAACAAATCTCCAAGAAATGAAGAGACTCCACTTGGAATGGGATATAGGAAATGAGCATTATCATCCTTTGAAGCTCTTTTAATTGGTGATCAAGCATTCAAATGATGTAATTTTGCAAAAAAAAAGATTGTATGTCGCTTCTTTTGGTTTTTTAATGAAGGATTGAAATCAAATGTTTCATTGTGTAGTTCATTTGTTGGGTAGAATTCTCATAATGAAGGAAGGTGCCTATACTACCTACAAATTAAACATATCTTAGTGGGCTTAAATGATGTAATTATGGAAGATATTGTAGAATATTTACTTTCATGTATCAAAGAGACTTCAATGATCATAAAGAATGTGTCTAACACATTATTTCTTTTCACTGGTGGCAGACAAAGGTGCATCTAACTTACTATCTCTCAAACTGTGCACTAACCATTGTGGCATAGATTTTGCCTCATTGATATTTAAATTTCATCAGTGCTTGATCATGAAAAAATATATATATATATATATATATATATATATATATATATATATATATATATATATATATATATATATATATATATATAATGAATGACTTGTATCTTCAATAACAAAAGGACTATTCAATATGTTGAGTAGATGTATAAGCAATAAAGAACTCACTTTATTGTCGACACATCCATAGGAAAGTGCATTAGATATGCTCATCAATTTGATTTTTCAGAGGAGTTAAAAGATATTATCGAATTTCAAGATGTGCAAGCAATATGCAACAAAGCAAACATCAGTTGAAAAGGGTATACAAAAATATAGAAACTTATGAAGCAAGCATTACAAAAAGAAGGTGTTTTTCAAAATATTTTTCCATGCCCATATAAGATCTCTATTAGGAAAGATGCCTCAAATGAGGATTCTTCTAATAATTCTCGACAATATTTATTGATAAAAGACACTATGTCTAGCTCTCTTTATCATCTGACCATGCCCAAGAAGTAAATAAAGAACTTATGTACATAAGCTTTCACTTAGACCAAATTCAACATTATATTTCAAGATCTTTACAAGCTTCAATAAGCACATTAGGGAGAAAAAGAAACTTACATGGGCCTTTTAGATTAAGAAGTATTTAGTGATGGGCGAATGAGAAGAGGATGGTGGACACAGTCTAGTTCCTTAATCACATAGGCTAGGCATAGTGTTCCCTTCTTTTTGTCTCGTCAAAGAGGAAAAAAACCACTTTGAACTCGTGGTTTTAGCCATTTCAATGGATTTGAAAGACCTCCAAATAAAATAGTGCCCTTGGATTGGCTTAAAGATCTAATGACTGAGGTTGAATGGCAAAGTCAAGGTGTCATTGCATTTGGACCCTTAGATTTTCTTGAAATTTGATGGTTGAGATGAAAAAAGCCTTCAAAGGTGTGCCTTTCAATATCCACCCTTGGATTGGGGATAACATATGAGGGCTATACATGAATCCTATGTCTTTTAGGGGCCTTTTCTTGTAGCCATAGGATCCAATCTTGATCAAATGGCTCAAAAGGTTGCCCATGATGAGAAAGGTACCTTTTGCTATGCTCCATTGGATGCCAAGCTGATTGGATGACTCACCATGCAGAACTTTTATCTCAGCCCCAATTGCAGATATACTTCCAATTTTGGCTTGATCTAAGGGCCCAAAACACACACAAAATATATCTCAGCCGCAAATGCACTTATTCATCCAATTAGCCTTGATCTAAGGGGTGAAAATCTTGTAGAGAGTGTCCATGAGAGTCCCCACGCCTAAGATTTGTCAGAAATGTTCTTTCTCCTATCTCTTACATCTTAATCTTGGCCATTCATTTCAAAGATCCAAATGCCATGAATTATTCCATTTCATAATGCAATAATCTAATGTATGATATTATATTTTAATTAAGATTACCACTAGTGGTTTCATATGCCCCTTAATCTTCTTGATTTACCTTTTTAATCCCTAAAAATAAGGAATCCTTACAAGACCCATGCAAGATTCGTTTTTTTCCCTAATGTATGGTTCACTTTTACAACTCAACAATAAAATGCACCCTCATCATATTTTTTATGATGTTAAATTTTTATTAATTGCAAGTAAGGACATTAAGTCTTGATGAGTGTCAAATATTAAAAATTTAGCATTGGAAAGGTCGAGTGTGACATCAATCAATGAAGTTATGGACTATGCAATAGGTGAAACCAATTTAAAATCCACTTCCCATTTGACTTATAGTGTCCAATCAAGAAGGATATCTAGTGGTTAGGTGCTATAGAAGTTCAAAAAGAAATAAACGATGTTGTTTCATATATTTTTTGTAGAAATCCAAGTATTAGATAAGTTATTTCTTCTCAAATACATGGTCAAAAGATTAGTGTAAAAGTTATAGGTGATTTTGATGTAGAATGGCATTTGGGTGGAGACATAAAGAGTATTAAATGCATATTAGATTGTAAACAAGGTGCAACTCCTCTTTTCCTTGCCTATATTGTACATGAGAACACATAGAATCTAAGAGACAAACTTAGTCCACAAGGCCATTGATTAGAGTTGATGACCCTGAAAAGATTAATGACATAGATGCATGCAATTGTAGGGAATGGGAGATATCCCTTTTGGAATATCCAATGTTGGAAAAATGCATTCATGAGCAAACCACCAACGATTGGAACCCCATTATTCCATTTCCATTGGTCAATGTTCACTTTTTCACTTTGCATGCCTTCATGAGGAGCTTTGATAGGCATTTGAAGCTCCATAATCAATATGCATTTGCAGTTAAACCACTACAGAGGTCTATAGCAGCAATTCAAAAATAGAAGATTTGCTTAATTCAATTTGTTGTTATAGTGGTCAATATCTTTCACTGCTCGAAGTATAGTGATCTCAAGATATTTTACAAGAAGTTTCAATGAGGCAAGAAGGCAAGAAATTTCTTTAAGAGACAGTGGGACCTTTATAAAGGGCTTCATCCAATTATGAGAGAAAATGATAGTTAGATTGATCTCATTAATAAGTGAAAGAACATTTGGAAATCCGTAGATTAGTTGTTACTTACCAAAAACTACTTGAAAGACTTGAAGAACTCGTTGATAGACATGAGCTTTTATCATTAGGAAGAAAATCAATCGCTTTTAAAATTTCCATGTCGATGAAAGGAGAATCAAGGATTCAAGCATATTTTATGGTATTCTTTTGGTTCCAAAATCTGAGATAGTGGGCATACACTCTTGCCTATGAGAAGAAAGTTGCATGGTCACCCCCAGAAGCTATGTGAAGTGGTTGAAAATAAGAGAAAAATTCTCTTTTTCATATTTTCTTTCCACACCAAAACTATCAATCATCAACAAAACAGCATCCTTATCGTGCTTCTTCTTTAGGTTTCTACACAATTCTTTCGTTGGTTTGTCCACTTGAACCACCCACCAATCCATAAAGTAGATTTGAAAATTATTCCTCTAAATCTCTTATTTGTATCTAGGCACACCTTTGATGTTTCAGAGCCTTGATTGGAGGTAGGAATGGCCTTTGTTGACTTCACACGCATGTGTTGGAGATGGATGTTTGCGGAAGCACGCAAATAGCACAAGGAAGGAAAGAAGCTTGGAGCACAACACACAATACTGAATGTATTACTAGATAATGTACAAAGATACGTAGCCCATTAGGGCAATAGGCATATATACAAGCCAGGGGAAAAGAACCTCCTAAAGAGGGAAAAAGTGCCCCGGTGATCCTAGAGTATTCACACACTCATCTTTATCTTGGTTCTTCAAATGTGTAGCATTTGCAGATTTCTACTTACTAGTGGAAGAGCTCCATTTTCCTTTGCCCTTCTAACTAGCCAGGAAAGCTTGATCTGCAACATGCATAATGGACCTGTTCTGCCTAGACTGATCTTCGTGCAACAGAATAGAGACTAACTCCTCAAATGACAAGGCATTTGGATTGCCTTTCATCATCAATTGAAGAGTAGAAGCAAAAATCTGGTATGAATCACGAAGACCATTCAGAGCGGTCTGCACAAGTGAGCTATCTGGTATAACCTGATCAGCAGAAATCAATTGTTCCTTCAAGTCTTTGATTTTTGTTAGAAAATTATCCATAGAATCACCTTCATTCATGTGCTCACTCTCCAACTGTTTTTGGAGGTAAGCAACACGAGCCTCATTCCTAGCTTGGTACAATGTGGTAAGTGTATACCAAGCATCCTTAGCTGTTCTACAAGAGTGAATGTGAGGAATAATAGCACATTTGACGGACAAAGCTATCAATGCATGTGCCTAGGCATCTCTGCCATCCCAACAAATCTGCTCTACAGTAGGTGCAGCAAAAACCGCAGCACGAACAGGAATATGCAGAATATCATCCATCTTTGATACCTTTTGCCTCAGCTTCTATACCTGCAGTTGTAACAGTTGCAGGTGTGATAGGACATTTTTCAACACCCTGCACAATGTTCCATAGTCCTTTTGCAACCAATACATGTCGCATCACATAAGCCCATAACGGGTAGTTGGTACCATCCAACTTTATCCTCAACAGCCAACATACGGAGTACATCACTGCTTTCAGCCATGGCCGATGACTGAAATACCTTGATGCAGAAAATTGATTGTATCTCAAAAAGTTGAACAGAGTTGCCCACATGAATTCCACTAGACTTGTAGTAGACTTAGAGACGCTTATACTGGCGAACAAAAACTGGTATATGTTTTGGCACAAAAAGACGAAATAGCCTACACAAGTGCTTCGATAGTGCGTTCAGAAGCCAAAACGAGCTCAAATCGTGATTTCGGCACCACAAAGCGAAGACATTTTGATCTCAAAAACAGGCTAAGTATGCAACCGGAGGAGTGTCGACGCTGCCCTAGATGAAGCGATGACCTGCTCTAATACCAATCGTTGGAGATAGGTGTCTGCGGAAGCACGCGAACAACACAAGGAAGAAGAAGAAGCTTGGAGCACAACACACAATATTGAATGTATTACTAGAGAATGTACAAAGATACGTAGCCCATTAGGGCAATAGGCATATATACAAGCCGGGGGAAAAAACCTCCTAAAGAGAGAAAAAAGTGCCCCGGCAGTCCTAGAGTGTTCACACACATCACTACCTAAATATATCAACAGCATGTACATATACATGTATGTATGTATGTATGTATGTATGTATGTATGTATGTATGTATGTATGTATGTATTTATGTATGTATGCATGTATGTATGCATGTATGTATGCATGTATGTATGCACGCACGTATATTGCATGTACATGAGAAACCCTTGAGCCATATTTTGATTCACATCATAATACTTGCAACACCTCAAAGAAAATGGAACAGAATATAATACAATTTATTTTGACAAAATCATGTAGGATCTTGATCGATTAATTTTCTTCTAGTTTAGAATTATAAGGAAGAAAAAAATATAAGAAAATTAATGAAAATTAGCAAGAAGGTTGGACAACTTTTCATCCCCTTAGTGGGTGACCCATTTATTTTTTAGCTTGTTGTTTCTACAATGAATGCCCTATGGTAGCTAACAAAATAGATAATCAAAGATTATGAATCATAGATCACGTCTTTCCACCTTTCAGAAAAAACTTTGTTTCAAGAGATCCTACTCTATAACTGTAACGATCCACAAAAGACTGTCATTGAGAATCGGTATCAGAATGTGGATATGAGGGTATGAGGATTATAACGTTGTTATTCACTATGACTTTTCGCTCCATCTATTAAAAACACTTGCAAGGACATGTAAAAGAGTCAGAGTGTGACTATTAGATTATACAAAAATCATCAAGCATTGCTGATAAGCAAGGCCAAAATTCTTTACCATATGACAACTTTCTTACATGTACTTCAAATCAACAAAAGCATGATTTTACCATAGATAAACCTCATAGTGCATTCCTAAAATCCTCACAACCATAGGTACATACCTCACAACAGGTCCCTAAGGGGCCTACATAGATTCACCACTACCAATTCTTAAGTTGAGGAGATCATAGGTTACTAAAGAACATATTACCAAACACTATTTTAATACTAAAACAACAATCTAATCAAAATACATGAGGCACTATTTTGCTACTAAGACCCTAGCCTAATCATAATACATGAGGCACTATTTTACTGCTAAGACCCAAGCCTAATCATAATACATGAGATCCAAATCAAAGGGGATATAGTAGTATACAAAATGGTTCTATCAAACCAACCCAATAATTATACCGCGGGGTTCAATGTCTAATGCACGATCATATTCCATAATCAGTAGATCCCAACTTATGCCACCGAAAAAAAAGAGTACATTGTAAGATCGAACTTCATTTAAAGCATTGAAACACCATCTTCAAGGTTTATGAAATAGTTATGTGACCAGATAATCAAGATATCAAAAACAACCAATGTAAACTGCCTTCGGGCGTTGAAACCAGCCTTCGGGCGTTAAATCCGCTGTGCCTTCGGGCCGTCTACCTCGTTGTATGTGCCTTCGGGCCGTCTACCTCGTCTGCCCCTGTTCTTGTGGGATAAGGGGGGTCCCATGGGTACTATGCCCTTCCTTGTACAGTTGTTCATTTCAAAGTTAAAGTCAGGGGGAGTAGGCCTCGGCCGAACCTCCATTTAAAAAAAAAAAAAACAACCAATGTATCATATATTTGTTTGGCATATTCGTATAGAGTTCAACAAACAATCAAGTCACAACATCGGGTGTATGATCCTTATATCTCAATAACAGCAACATGAGAGATGCATAACTTATTTCCGGACCACAACTTGTGTTATGCAAATAGCACCAGCTCAATCCTCACTTTGTACATCAGATTGCTACCAGAGCTTTTGACATATGGAGAGAGAGAGAGAGAGAGAGAAAGAGAGAGAGAGAGAGAGAGAGAGAGAGATGAAAAAAAATGCTGGCTATGTCAGTTAAGAAAGTATGTACATATGCTGGCAAGGTCAGGTAAAAATGTAAACGACATGCATGTCAAGATCATTGGAGACACAAAAATGAAAACGTCCCATTAAATGGTGAAACTAAGATTAAAGAATGAGTTCAAGTATAAACGTCAAATAAAACAAGCTGGTTAGTTTAGGATGCACCAACAAGCTACATGTGTATGCATCTGTGTATGTATGCATCACTGTATGTACGTATGTCTGTATATATGTATCCATGCATGTGTGTACATATGGATGTGTGTGTGTGTATGAATGTACGCATGTATGTTTATATTCATTCATTTATGCATGCATATGTATAAAGATTTCAGAAGTACTTCATAATCCGGGCTTTTTTTATGAATTATTTGCAAGATTTTATTTTCATTGTTTCAACTTTAGAAGTAGATGAAGTTATATTCTATTCAAATAAATGAGATGTACATTATGTCGCATTATCACTTGCTTTTATGAGTTTCTGCTTTGGGGCAAGAGATCCTGCTATTGCATATATTAACACGAGAACAATTACAGTTATGAAAAGCATAGAACCAACATTTTTCCATCTTTGTTTTGCCATTTGAATGACACCAGCTCTGCAAGAATTGCATTGATAGCAAAGTTGCTGAGGATCATTATTCCATGTTGTACAATCTGGATCCACATTTGGGTTGATTGCTCCAATCCAATGCAGTGCATCAATATATACAAATCGGCATCTTGTAGGAGGTTTGCAACATCCAGACTGTGCAGCAATAATGCTAATAAGTTAGATCTTATCATGAAATAAATATATGGATAATCACAAACCGTATGGCATATGGAAACATAAAAATTGTTTTTTTTAGGAAAAGAAAGTCTTCTATTTTCTCATATATGAACAAGTCCGATGGTTTACAAAATAAAAAACATTTCATGTATATTAAAAAATATATGTTGAAGAAATTCTTCTATAAGTACATTTTCTCCTTATGCCTTTATGGTTATAATTATGGTGGATCATACGAAATAAAAATACACTCCGATAAATTTGCTATTAAAATGTAATGATAATCATTTATCTCATATTTTTTGTTAATCAAAGTGTGGTTCTACTTTAAATTGAAAACAATTGTTGAAATTGAGCACACCCAATGGGTTTGTCCAGTGGCTGAAGTACCCAGAAAGAATGGAAAGTTTGATGTGTATATCAATTTGAAAAAAATTCAATGAAACAACCATTAGAGATAGTTTTTTTTCTATAAAAGGAAGTTCGGCCTTAGCTTACTCTCCCAGACTTGTATTAAATAAATAAAAAGAACAGTACAAGTGAAAGGGACTACTCCCCATGGGACACCCCAAGTCCCATAGAGTAGGGGAGGATCTAACAAAGTTTAGATGGCATTACAAGGAAGGTTAATCACCATCTCATCACCCTCATGAGGGGCACACTTGGGTTTAAGCTTGTTGTTGATTAAAAGGAGCACTTGATGATGCCCGAAGGGGGGGGCAGGGGGGGGGGGATTTTTGCAATTAGCGATTCTTTTACCGAGGAGGAATAGCGATTTCTCAATCGACCATTCTTTCGGGGAGTCACCAAAGTTATAAGCACATCTTTCCCACCAGATCCTCATAGGACCTCCCCTTTGATGGCATTCCAGAGAGTCGTGGGGCATCCGATCACTTCTCCTAGCAGAGCTTGTTTCCAACTCATGTGTTTCTAAAGTCTAATTATTTTTTCCAGCACTAGGGAGGCACCCCACATATTTTTCTAGCCTTAAGGTTGGTCGAGATTGCACGACGAAGAATTTTCCATAAAAGAACAGAATTTTTTATTTCTATGAGAGGGTGCCAGATAGCAATGAAGTTCATGTCCCACCGCAGCTGTGTCCACGATAGGAATGCATGGCAAAGAAAGAATTCTAGAGCTTCTTAGATGGATTCTCAAGACATAGTCAAGCATTCATTGCCCCCAAACAATTCTAGAGATATTTATCCATTACTGATAACTGATCATCTATTGGAATGCATGGCAGACAAAGAACTCTAGAGCTTAGATGGATTCTCAAGGCACACTTAAGTATTCATTGCCCCCAAAGATCCATAGAAAACTACTTTTACAATTGAATGTGGTGTTTTTGCATTTAGAGCCATGTTGTTTCGTCTCACCAATGCATATGCTACCTTTCAAAGACTTATGTGTCACTTGGTCAAAGAATTCATTAGGGAATTCTTAGAAGTATACATTGATGACCTTTATGCATACTAAGGTGTGACAACAACACATGCCTAATTTCAAAGACATATTCGATTAATGCACAACTTATAAAGTATGTCTAAATCCAAAGAAGTGTATATTCATGGTGCACCAAGGTAAAATCCTTGGACACATCATCTCTAAACATGGCATTTCAAATGACAAATAGAAAGTTAGAGTGATTACCGAGTTAGCAAGACCTAAAAATGCAAGATAGGTACAAGTCTTCATGGGTCATTGTTGCTACTACCATTGCTTCATTCATATGAACATAGTGATTGCACAACCTCTCTATGTTTTGATCAGTCATTTTGGATGGATTGAAGACTCTGAAAATCCTTTCCAAGAATTCAAAAGATGATTGATGTCAGCACCAATTCGAAACATCACTGATTGGAATTATTCATTCCATATTCACATGGATTCTCCTAACTATGCAATAGGATGCATATTGGCCCAAACGACTATTGGAGTTAGAGGTCTGCGGAAGCATGCGAACAACACAAGGAAGAAGAAGAAGCTTGCAGCACAACACACAATACTGAATGTATTACTAGAGAATGTACAAAGATAAGTAGCCCAGGGCAATAGGCGTATATACAAGCGGGGGGGAAAAAAACCTCCTAAAGAGGGAAAGAAGTGCCCTAGCCATCCTAGAGTGTTCACAAACATCACTACCTAAATATATCAACAAATCCCCCTTGGGAGTGATGGGGTGAACAAGTAGTTGGCACTCATGTATAAGGAAGTGCCAAGCTATGTGGAAATCACTCCACAAAAGGAAGTATGTCCAAAGCTTTGCGGAAAGCTTCAAACTTCTCCCTAGGTAGAGCCTTCATGAAAAGGTCTGCAATGTTCTCCTGCGTGGGTACATATGCCAAGTTGATCTCCCCAGCAGAGAACCCCTCCCTAACATAATGATAATGCACCTCAATGTGCTTAGTGCAAGCATGGAACACAGGGTTCCTCGCAACTGCCAATGCGCTCTGACTGTCAGTGAAGATGGTGGTGGCAGAAGACTCACCAACACCCAAATCAGCCATAAGGTGTCTGATCCACACACTCTCAACAGTCGCTATGAAAGCTGCCCTATACTCAGCCTCACAACCAGAAGTGTCCACAGTAGGCTGCTTCTTGCTCAAACAAGATATACATGAGCTACCAAGCATGAAGCAAAAGCCACTAGTGGACACACGAGTGTCATAGAAACCAACCCAATCAGAGTCAGAAAAAGCATGCAAATCTGGCGGAAGTGATCCCCCCTTGGGATAAAACAAACCAAGTAGTCGAGTACCACTCAAGTAGCGAAAGATGTGCTTAATCGTCTGCCAATGCTTGACTCCTGGGCAATGCATAAACCTGCTCGTCTGTGAGACAGCAAACTAAATATCTAGCCAAGTAATGCATAAATAAATCAAGCATCCAACAGCCTACTGATAGAGAACAACATCACATGCATCTCCAGCATCATGAAGACTCAGTCGTAAACCTGTTTCCATAGGAGTGGCAATAGGTTTACAGTCTTCAAGGCCAAAACGTTGCAATAATGTGTCAATATATTTCGTTTGACACAAAGCCATTCCACCATCAACATGCATAAACTGAATGCCCAAATAGTGATGCAAATGCCCCAAATGAAACATCTCAAATGAGG
Source organism: Ceratopteris richardii (assembly GCA_020310875.1). NCBI lineage: Eukaryota > Viridiplantae > Streptophyta > Polypodiopsida > Polypodiales > Pteridaceae > Ceratopteris > Ceratopteris richardii. Next base: position 114,317 of record MU260566.1, read on the forward strand.
CATGCAAATCAACCTTAAAATCAGCAATATGCCTCTCATGAGGACCAGTGAGCAGCATGTCATCAACATAACCCACAATGATCAGAAGTACATCATTAGCACGCTTAACATATAAGGTGCTTTCAGTTGGACTGTTCTCAAAACCATGTGCAATCAGATAGGCATGTATCTTCTCATACCAAGCACATGGTGCTTGCTTTAAACCATATAATGCATTCTTTAACCTGCACACCTAGTTTTCATGCCCTTTCTGCACAAAGCCATGGGGCTAAAAAACATACACTTCTTCATGCAAGTCACCATTCAGAAATGCAGTTTTAATGTCCAACTGAGTACATTCCAACCATGATGAGCTGCAATTGCACAGATGCTCCGAACAGTAGTCATACGGCATGTAGGTGCAAAGGTTTCATCAAAATCAATGCCTCTTTCCTATGCATAACCCTTTGCAACAAGCCTAGTCTTATACATGTCAACTGTACCATCAAGTTTACGCTTCAGCTTGTATACCCACTTAGTGCTAATGGCCTTCTTGCTAGGAAGCAAGTCACATAAAGACCAAGTACCATTCTTCATTATAGCATCATATTCAGATTGCATAGTAGCCATCCATTTTTTTGAATTTTGTGCTTCATCAAACGAAACAGGCTCAGTCTCATCAAGAGACTAGATGCAACCATAGCATAGCAATTTGATGCAAAAGAGGCACTATGAGAGCATGATTGAGTGCGATATGAAAGAGGTGCATCTAATTTGCTATCACGCAAAGTTTGCACTAGCCATTTTGGCATGGTTTTTGCCTCCTCAATATCAGCTCTCTCATCAACAAGTGCATCATGTAAATCTACATCATCACATGAAACCTGTAAAGGTTGAGAAGTTGTCTCATTAGGACCAGCACTAGACTGTCCAATTGTAAAAAGAGGCATCAAAGTATCATACATGTCTTTGGAGCTAACAGATGTCTCCTTAGTACATGAAAGCAATGGCTGATTAGCATCTTCCACAAAAACAACATCACGACTAACCAGAATGCATTTAGTCTATGGATGATACAGACGATAGCCTTTACTTTCAGAACTATACCCAACAAAAATACATTTTATTGTTTTATCATCCAATTTTCTACGATGTTGTTCGAGCACTAATGCATATGCCAAAGAACCAAAAACACGCAGATGAGCAACAGATGGCTTGTGGTCATGTCAAGCCTCATATGGAGTGATAGACTGCAACGCTTTAGTGGGACACCTGTTAAGTACATATGCTGCACACGTGATAGCCTCAAGCGAGAAACTATGTGGTAAAGCCTGACTCTTGACCATACACCTCGCCATCTCCATGAGTGACATGTTCTTTCATTCAGCAACTCCACTCTATTGAGGTGTATATGGCACTATACACTGGTGTTTTATCCCACGTTCAGCCAGAAATGCATTTAAATCAAAAGACATATATTCCCCCACTCGATCAGAACATAGGGTGCCCATTTTACATGCTGACAGATTTTCAGCCAAAACCAAAAACTATTTGAAGCACATGAACACTTTGGACTTTGCCTTCAATGGATATACCCATGCATGCCTGGAAAAAACATCGATGAAAGTCATGAAGTAAAGGTAATTTCCAAAAGAAGGTGTCTACATAGGACCATAGACATCACTATGTACAAGCTACAATTTCTAAGTTGCCCGAACTGAACCATCTTTTGGAAACGACAAATGCTTCATTTTTCCCAGAATACAACCTTCACAAACATGTTTTCCAAGTGCCTCAAGTTTGGGCAAAGAGGACACCATTTCAAATTTCTACAGGCGTAGCAAACTAGCAAAATTCAAATGACCAAAGTGTGCATGCCAAAGCTTTGCATTTGACATAGCCTGAGAATCATGTACTGCACATGCCGAATCATTTACAGATCTTTCATAGTCTATGAGCTTATACAACCCACGACATAAAATGCCAGATGCAATAATCATGTCACCATTTGATAGATCATGAACTGTACACCTGTCATCAACAAATTTCACAACCAAGTCAATCTTGGCTAATGCAGAAACTGATAAGAGATTTTTCTTGATCCCGGGCACAAACAAAGCATGTGACAAAGTGAAAGAACTACCATCAGTAGTAGTCAAAATGATCTTACCAACTCCCATAACAGGATAAGAGGAGTTGTTGGCACATGTAACGCTATTCCCTGTAGAGGAAGGCTCGAGTGAAGAGAAAAAACTACGTTGCGAGGTAATATGTTTGGTCGCCCCATTGTCAAAGTACTAAACATCTGAGTCTACTGCAGACATGCAATGCTCATGAGAAGATGGGTAAAAACTGCAAACAGTAGTAAACGCCCATTCTTGTTCCTGCACAAGATTAGCAGACTCTGTTTTTGAGTAGAGGCCTCTGCAATAACCATTCCTGCCTCTTTTCTCTTTGCCTCTTTTGCAGCCAGTTTAGGACAGTTCTTTATGATATGATCATTTCCTTTGCAGTACTTGCAAAACAATTTTTGCTTTTCTGATTTCTTTTCATCTTTGTCTTCCCTCTTCAATTGTGCAGAATTTACAGATTTCTGCTTACTAGTTGAAGAGCTCCATTTTCCTTCACCCTTTTGACTAGCCAGGAAAGCTTGATCTGCAACTCGCATAATGGACCTGTTCTGCCTAGACTGATCTTCCTGCAATAGAACAGAGACTAACTCCTCAAATGACAAGACATTTGTATTGCCTTTCATCATCAACCGAAGAGTAGAAGCAAAACTCTGATATGAATAGACCATTTAGAACGGTCTGCACAAGTGAGCTATCTCGTATAACCTCATCAACAGAAATCAATTGTTCCTTCAAGTCTTTGATCTTTGTTATGAAACTGTCCATAGAATCACCTTCATTCATGTGCTCACTCTCCAACTGTTTTCGGAGGTAAGCAACACGAGCCTCATTCCTAGCTTGGTACAATGTGGTAAGTGTATCCCAAGCATCCTTAGCTGTTCTGCAAGAGTGTATCTGAGGAATAATGGCACGTTTGACAGAAAAAGCTATCAATGCATGTGTCTGGGCATCTTTGCCATCCCAACGAATTTGCTCTACAGTAGGTGCAGTAGAAACCGCAGCACGAACAAGAATATGCAGAATATCATCTTCAGCACCTTCTGCATCAGCTTTAGTACCTGCAGTTGTAATAGTTGCAGGTGTGGTAGGATGTTTTTCGACACCCTGCACAATGTTCCACAGTCCTTTTGCAACCAATACATGTCGCATCATATAAGCCCACAACGGGTAGTTGGTACAATCCAACTTATCCTCAACAGCCAACATACGAAATATATCACTGCTTTCATCCATGGCCGGTGACTAAAATACCTTGATGGAGAAAATTGATTGTATCTCAATTAGTTGAACAGAACTGCCCAGACGAGTTCTACTAAACCTATAGCAAAATTCGAGACGCTTATATTGGCAAACCGAAACAGGTATATATCTTTGGCACAAAAAACTCATTGACTAATCAAATGTGTAAACATTTTTATGAAACTTTGCAGAAAGTGTAGCCTAAAGATTACACACCTTCTCCAAGTTAAAACATCTCAAAAGATTCAGTAGATCTTGAAAAATGATCCAAACAATCCACCTATGTCTAAAACTATACTTCTCTACAATCGACTGTAACACCTATAACTTTTAATGCATAGTTCTCTGAAACTACAACCCGTTTATTCAAATTCTTTTAGCCATAGGTAGCCTACCTTCCAACTTAAAGAATGAGTGCTTGTTTGCTCAAAACTTTACACTATGGAAGGAAAACTGACCAAAACATTAGCATCAAATTTGCACCTGTTGCAAACTTCACTTCTTCTCATTTACACATGTAAATGTTCCTACTCTCAATTCTCTCAACCTGATCACAATTAGGATCTGAAAACTTGTATAGAGATCAATAAACTATAGACTTAGACTTGTACAAAAGCATTTCACAAAAGATTAAACACAGAAGGAGTACTCAGCAAAAGATCGGGCGTAATTTTTCTTCTTCTCTAAAACGTTTACATCTGATTGATGAGAGAGATCTTCCTCACTTCGAAGATGTCTAAATGAATATTACAACTTCTAATTCTTCTCATCTCTCTCACACTTGCTCGGACTTTGTACTTGTATATATAGACATTTGTATACAAGCTCATGACCATAATAAAGATATAAGTGAGCTAACTTCAAGTTTAATGTACATATGTATACAAGTCTTCATTTCCTGACTATACACTATCTTCAAACTTCATAGGCTAATCTTTTCTTCAATCCTTGAATTCAATTCTTCCTCTAAAACATCAGTTGATGGTTGACTTGCACCAACAGCTCCCCCTCAATCATCAATTGAGGTTTTCTCTATCTTCTTTATGCCTGCCATGTCTTTGAATCTTTGTAGCTTTGGTCCATCCAAGCTTTTGGTAAGCATATCTGCAATCTGATCTTTTCTTGAAGTATGTATGACTTCAATCTCCTTATCAATCACCTTCTCTCTTAAGAAGTGATACTGAATCTCAATATGTTTAGTCCTGGCATGAAAAACAGGATTAGCAGCTAGATACAATGAGCTCATATTATCTCCATGAATAGTGGGTGTGCTCTGAATGATGTCAAAACTCTTCATGAGAGTCTTCAACCATATGACTTCCTTTACAACTTCAGCCATACCTTTATACTCTGCCTCTGTAGATGATAAAGCAATTGTATGTTGCTTCTTAGAACACCAATAGATTAGTTTATCTCCCACATAACACAAGTATCCATATGTTGATCTCCTATCATCAAGATTACCTGCCCAATCTGTATCACTATATATCTTGATGTTTGTATCTGATGTAAAACCATAATACAAACCTTCCTTGAGTGTACCCTTAATGTATCTCAACACTCTTTGTCCTGCAATCCAATGTTCTTTCCTAGGACAACTGAATTGAGATAACACTCCAACTGCATATGACAAATCAGCCCTAGTTAATGTAGCATAGATTAGACTACCAACCAGACTTTGATATAGCTTCATATCCTTGAATTCTTCTCCTCCATATCTGCTCAATTTGTGATTCACCTCCATTGGAGTAGGTGCTACCCTACAATCTTCTATTTTAAACTTGATCAACAAGTTCTTCAAATACCTTTCTTGAGTCACATACACTCCATGTTGAGTATATGAGATCTCCATGCCTAAGAAATATGACAAGTCTCCCAAGTCACTAATCTTGAACTCTTTCTCCATTTTTTTCTAGAGACTTTGTATGCCTTTCTCATCTGCACCTGTAAGGATTATTTTATCAACATGTATGCACATATAAATGAACCCATCATCACTTGCTTTGACAAGCAAGCTACTATCAGCTTTAGATACTTGGAAACCAAGTTCCTTCAAGAACTTCACAAGTCTATAATTCCATGCCCTTGGGGCTTGCTTCAAACCATATAAAGCTCTCTTGAGCTTACATACATATTCATAATACATTTTATCTATGAACCCTTGTGGTTGCTCCATAAAATCATCATCTGAAATATAACCATTAAGAAAAGCATTCTTCACATCTAATTGACATAATCTCCAACCTTTACATGCAGCAATGGTTATGAGTGTCCTGATGGTTGTCATCTTTGCCACAGGAATATAGGTCTCATCATAGTCTATTCCATATGTTTGAGCATACCCTTTCATAAAAAGTCTAGCTTTATACCTAGACACACTTCCATCTGCATACGTCTTTGTCTTGTAGACCCATTTGCATCCAATGATCTTTTGACTATTTGGTTTAGGAACCAAATCCCATGTCTCATTCTCCATCAATGCATCATACTCTTATTGCATAGCTTTCTCCCAATTTTCCTTACCTTTTGCCTCTTCATATGTAGAAGGATCCTTATCTGCTTTCACCATGTAAGCATAATCTTTAGTAGTCAAAAAAGAAGTGTCATAGCTATACCTTGTAGGTTGCCATTTGTGTCTTGATGATCTTCTGAGTTCTCCACTTCTTGAAGTTTCTGGTTCATCACATTCTAGATCAAACCTTGGCACTTCTTCAACTTCAACGTGTACTTCATTGTTCTCTTCTTCATCAAATATATGAACCTTTGATTTACCTTTCTTCTGATTCAAAACTTCTTCATAACCTACATGATTATTGATTGTTCCTGTATACCAAGTACCTTGCTCATCAAATGTAACATCCTTTGATACATGGAATCGCTTTGTGGATGGACTCCACAACCTATATCCCACCTGCTTATCATCATATCCAATGAACACATACTTTTCAGCTTTAGCTTCCAATTTATGCCTCAACTAAGATGGCACATATGCATAGGCCAAACATCCAAATACTTTGCAATGATCTAAGGTAGATCTCTTACCCCACCAAGCTTCATATGGTGTCATACCCTGCAAAGCTTTACATGCTAACCCATTAACCAAATATGTAGCTGTATTAACAGCCTCAGCCCACAAATAATTTGGACAATTTTTCTCCTTCATCATTGATCTTGCAAATTCAATAAGAGTTCTATTTCTCCTTTCTGCTACACCATTTTGTTGAGGAGAGTACCTGCAAGTGACTTCCCTTTTTATATGTGCATTCCATAAGTAATCACTAAAATCATTAGAGAAATACTCTCCCCCTCCATCTGACCTTAGTCTTTTCAACTTTTGATATGTGATTCTTTCTGCATACACATGATAATGTTTGAATGTATTAAATACCTCTTATTTATCTTTGATCATATATATAGTGATCCACCTGGTAGCATCATCAAAATAAATCACATAATATCTTGAACCATGTATACTAAAATCCTTTGATGGTCCCCACACATCTGTGTGTACCAAATCAAGCTTCTCTGAATACATGAAACCATGCTTAGAATATGATTGCTTATGAGCCTTACCTAATTGACATGCCTCACATCTGTATGGCATATGTTGACCTGCAACATTACGCAATCCAAGCACTGAACCATTGTTAACCATATCCTTAATACCTCTTTCATTGAAATGTCCAAGCCTTTTATGCCAAAGGTCTAGTTGAGAGATCTTATATCCTCCATAAGTAAACAAGGCATGACCAACATTACCTTGAATCTTCAATGTGAAGATTCTTCCTTCTTTCTTCCCTGAAACAATTTTTTTATACCCATTGCTAGTGTCTTCCACAAAAACTCCATGATTAGTGAACCTTACTTCATAACCTTTTTCAACAATTTTCCCTACACTTATCAGATTCTTTGGAATTATAGGAACATACAAGACCTTATCAGAAGAGTACTTCCATCCTTGGTTGTCACTGATCCAATTGACTTCACAGTGTGCTTTGTATTATTACTTGTTTGAACTACATGATTAGTTACCTTATTCTCCAAATCAGTCATCAAGGCTATATTACCACTCAGGTGATTGCTACATCATGAGTCAATGTAGAAGACTCTTTGATCTTCACTTGGTCTTTCACAAGTTACATTCATAATCAAAGTTGAATTCTCCTTTTGATCTGAAGCATAATTGTAGTAGGTATTGTTGTAGGATTGACTTTGGAATCCTCTATCTGCATTTCTTCCAAAGTAACCTTTATTACCTCTACCTCTGAAATTACCTCTTTGGTTTCTACCACCTCTTCCTCTTGAATTAAAGTTCTGACTATATCCTCAATTATTTTGATTATTATTCCAACAATCATGAGCTAAATGATTTGTCTTACCACAAATCCATCAAGCTTTGGCTCCATCTTTATTGCTTCTGCCTCTTCCTCTACCTTTGCCACCTCCTCTTCCTCTTAGGAAGTTGGCTTGCCTATTGTACCTTCTTCTTCATTTAATTGTTGCTTGCCTTTGCTATTCTTCTTCTTGTCCTTTGAATACATTGCTTGACCTGAACTCTTGTCAACATCACCTTTGACATCCTGCTCAAAAGTTAGCATATGTCTTAGCAACTGATTTAAATCAGGATTGAAATGATCTAATGACAATTCAGTAGGCAAAATGAATGGCTTCCATTTCTCATCTCCTCTCAAACCGTTGTGAGGATTTTCCTTACCAATGTATCCTCCTTGATATCTTCATCAACTACTCCTAATGCATCTTCAATGTCCTTCATCCTTGTTACATAATCAGAAATGGATTGAGAAGCTTTCTTTTTTAATGTAGTGAACTCTCGCCATAAAGATGCCTTCCTTGACTTTGTAATATTTTGAAAACGCTCCACCAAATCATTTCATATGTCACTTGTACTTTCAAGTCCTCTAATATGAGGTAGCAAGTAGTCATTGACTCCCATGTAGATAATGCTCCTTGCTTGAGCATCCTTCTTCATCCAAGTCTTCAAATCTGAGAGTTCATCCCTAGTTGGAACACTAGGATCTCTGAATTCTGGTTTTTCTTCTTCACCTATGATATAACTTATCAGGTCTTTGCTCATGAGATGAGCTTCCATCCTCATTGACCAAGTTGAATAGTTTTCTCTATCCAATTTCTCTATCTGAAGAGAATCTCCCATCCTTTCTTTACCTCTGTATTAAATTCTGCAAACTTTATGAGGAATAAGTGTACCTTTACTTCGAATGAAATTCCTTTTGATCTTCTTGATAGCTTCAGGCTTCCTTCTCAAGTTTTCCCTTTGAGCTTTCACCTTTTGAACCTTCAAATGTTGATTTCTGTATGACTGCAGTAGTCGGGATCCTCCTTTCTTCTATTTTGATGATTCCTACTCTGATACCATTGATGGAGAGTCTTAATCTCCAAAAGAACAAGCTATCCTTGATGTTAGAACACTTCTATATCAAGAATAACTCAAAACCTTGATCAATTTTTGAAAACCAATGTCAAACTATCAAAATTTGCACTAACTATGAAGAGAGTCACTACTCATAAAAGTCTATTGCACATAACTCACTCATTGACTAATCAAATGTGTAAAGTTTTTTATGAAACTCTGCAAAAAGTGTTGTCTAAAGATTACACACCTTCTCCAAGTTAAAACATCTCAAAAGATTAAGTGGATCTTGAGAAATGATCCAAACAATCCACCTATGTCTAAAACAGTACTTCTCTACAGTCGACTTTGACACCTATAACTTTTAATGCATAGTTCTCTCAAATTACGACCCGTTTATTGAAATGCTTTTAGCCATAGGTAGCTTTCCTTCCAACTTAAAGAATGAGTGCTTGGTTGCTCAAAACTTTAAACTGTGGAAGGAGCACTGACCAAAACATTAGCATCAAATTTGCACTTGTTGCAAACTTCACTTCTTCTCATTTACACATGTAAATGTTCCTACTCTCAATCCTCTCAGCCTGATCACAATTAGGATCTGAAAACTTGTACAGAGGTCAAACAACTATAGACTTAGACTTGTACAAAAGCATTTCACAAAAGATTAAACACAAAAGGAGTACTCAACAAAAGATCGGGTGCAATTTTTCTTCTTCTATGAAAAATTTACATCTGATTGATGAGAGAGATTTTCCTCACTTCTAATATGTCTAAATGACTATTACAACTTCTAATTCTTCTCATCTCATGCTCTCTCACACTTGCCCCGACTTTCTACTTGTATATATAGACATTTATGTACAAGTTCATGACCTTAATAAAGATATAAGTGAGCTAACTTCAAGTTTAATGTAGATATGTATACAAGTCTTCATTTCCAGAATATGCACTATCTTCAAACTTGATAGGCTAATCTTTTCTTCAATCCCTGACTTCAATTCTTCATCCAAAACCTCCTAAAGAGGGAAAAAAGTTCCTTGACGGTCCTAGAGTGTTCACACACATCACTACCTAAATATATCAACACCGATTAACTATGATAAGATGGTTTTCCTATTGCATATGCTATTCAAGAACTACATAGTGTTAAGATAAATTGCACTATGATAAAGCAAGAAGTGAAACAATTTAGGCATTACTTGATGTGTAATAAATCCAAGATATTTGTAGACCACCAATCCGTCTTATATCTAGTTAACAAAACATGTACCACAAAGAGATTTGTTAGATGGTCCATACCACTTATGGAGTATGACTTGTGTTAGTGGTGAAGAAAGGCAAGACCCAGGGAATACACATTGATTGGAAGTCAATTGTATCAACACAAGAGGGATAATTTTCCTTGCATATGTGTCCATGAGTCACAATACCTACCTCTACTCAAAGCCGCTCACTCAGGTGAGCAAGAGGACAGTTCTCACCTCAAAGAATGATTCAAATGCTATTGTTTGTAGGCTTATTGTGGCCAGCCATGAGAATGGATGTAGAAAGATTTGTTAAAAGATGTGATATCTTCCAAAGGGCAACGTATCTTTTAGAGGAGATGAAATGCATCTTAGACTTGTGATAGGGGGAAGAGCTTTTGTGACATGGGGAATATACTTTATCGCTTCTATAAACCCACCCACAAAAGGCTAACATGCTAAATATATCATAGGTGCTATGGACTATTTGACTAAGCGGTTTGAAACCAAAGCTATGACAAAAAATTATGTGAAAACTAGAGCTAGATTTCTATTTGAGCAAGTATTTACATGCTTTGAACTTCCCATAGAAATTTCAATTGATACAGGGACTTACTTCATCAATTGAGGTGATTGAAAACTTGCTAAGTACATTTCTTATCATGCATAAGGGCCCTATCACCCACAAGCCAATAGACAAGTCAAGAGCTCAAATAAAGATCTTTGCACTATATTTAATAAGTTGGTAAACAATGGAAGATTTGATTGAAATAAGCAATTACATCATGCAATTTGGGTTATCAAATGGCCTATAAGATGACATATGGTGCAAGCCCATTCAACCTCATCTATGGTCAACAAGCAATATTACCAATAGATTTCCTCTTGGCTACTCTATAAGTGGCACAAGGATATAATTTGATGAACTCTTTGAGTTAAAGGATAGTCTAGAGAAACTCCAAGAGACACACTTGAGAGTAGTAGTAGGCATATATGCAGCTAACAAGAGATAAAAGGCATACTTTGATGATCACACCAAAGATAAGAAATTACAAGAAGGCGACTTTTCCCTAGTATATACACTTACGAAACATGCAGAAAAGCTTCAAAAGAGAGGTTATGGATCATTGGTGATGTACGGGATTTCACCTAGTGATGTTGTACAACTCACTTCTCTAGAAGGAGATTTCATCCCTAATTATATTACCGGATGTAGAGTGAATCTCTATCAAGATCCACTCACATGAGAGATATTGCTTGAATTGTGAAAAGCTAAGGATATAACGGTTGAAGAGCTGCACATAAGACTAGAAGTTGAAAAAGAATCCCTAAAACGGATCAAGAGGAGAAAAATGATACAACAAAGGGCCACTAAATACGTAGAGGAACCCTGAGATATTCCCATGGGAATTTGTGAGGTTGAATGTTCTTCAAAAAGAGTATTCGATCAATAGCCACACACGTGGGCTACCTTAGGACATATTTCTAACACACCATCAAAGATTCTCATAGATATTAGAGCAGCAAGCAATGTCATCCATTTGGTTTTGGTATACAAGCTTTGCATTTCTATCAGCTACGTTGATTGGCGTAGGCAATAAACGTACATCATGCCTAGGAGAAGCTACTATTGTAGTTCAAATTGTGGGAATACCACTATATCCAAATTCCTAATGTATAACGATGCTTCTCTCTCCAATACTCTCATTTTAGGGCAAGATTTTCTTCTAATCACTCTATAGAATTAAACTTAGCTAGAAATCATCCCATGGAAAGGATTGATGATGAGTGGATTACCATCCAATTAGGGCAACTCATGAGTAATACATGAAAGCAATTCACTCTCAAGAAAATCATAAATAAAAGATCTAAATATCATTTTAAATTGAATGTTAAGAGACTAACAAAAAATCAAGTTTTTTAGGCACCAAAGATGCAGGTGAACCATAATGTAACTTGATTGCCTAAGCAAGGATGGGTAGTCAAAGGGAGTCCCTCCTCTTCAGTATCAAACTCTAAGAAGTCTCAACAATAGACATTGAAGTAAGAGATGCACAAGGGGTGGCCTAATCAATCCTATCCCACAAGGAAGACTTGGATCCCTAAAGCCTTAAAAAGGCACAAAAAGATCATACTCATATTTGAATCTTGAAATCTAGTAATGTTCTTCATGCTTTCAAGAGAAGGAACAATATTAGTTTTTTAGGGGGGGGGGGGGGCAAAGTAATTCAAATAGCTCTGCTCATCTAAGGAGATGCCAAAGAACACAGCTTTACAACAAGTTGCACCACCATATTCAACAATTCTAGTGTTTAGAAAGAAAGTTCCAGTAAAATTTTCTTATATAGACACTTTAAGAAAAAAAAGTTACGGAAACATCAACTAACTGCCCCTATCAACTACAAGTGGAATATTCTCAAGTTTAAAACTAAGAATAACACCCCTGCTATCACATTAGGTGATTGGCACCTTATGGAGTCTTTATTATATAGGTAGAAGATAGATGGAACTCTCAGGTGAGCAGCTCGGACGCGGCTCGGCGGTGAACCAGAAGATCTCTTTGTATGTTGACGGTTCGTATGTGACCGTAGGCTGTATCAAAAAGGAAACACGATGTATCACTGGTATCAGAGTGTCGATTTAGGGCTGTGGAACACCGCGTGCACTGCCAAGATTTGAACCCAAGACCTGTTTCAAGAGAGTTAAATGCCTTACCCAATAGCCCAACGTGGCTTCCATGCCTCACATTCAACGCGAAGAATATTTACATGAAATGTCAGATCCTTTGTAGTGTAGCGGCTAGATGTTTATCTACGGACACAAAGGATCTATGATCGATTCCTGCTTACGACGTCTCGGGTAACACAAATGAGCAATTAGGATAGGAGATCTTCTAAGCAGGGCCAGAGAAGAAGGCATGGTAGGAATTCAATGTGTGACAGGAATTCAAACATCAGACCTTTGTGCCATCCGAGCTACCTATCATACCTTGGTTTGTTGCTATAATGCAAGAAGCTTCTTAGGATAAGTATCCATCCTCAGCCTACGATGTCCATGAGACCATGTGGAGCTATGGAAGAGTAGAGAAAGAATGTTCTAGAGAAGTGTCTTCAAATGAGGATTGAGAACATACAGGAGAGATGCAAAATTAGATTCACCTAAAAGAGTACGTGAATGAAGAGCATTCCTTCCATGAGCTTCCCGGTACCATGGTTCCAAAGTGAAAGAGGATGGAATTTCATCTTAATTATAGGTATGAGCATTTTTCTTATTTTGGAAAATTAACAGACAAGGGTTTGACTCTCTGAGAAGGACAATGAAGGGTTTAAGGGCCAAGTTTTTGGAGGGAAATCATATGTGTGGATAGTATGAGATATGTTCTCTCACCTAGAGTCAAGGATTCCCTCAAAATACAACAAAGGGTAAACTTTAGGCACCTCCAAAGTAGCCTATTTTTATGATTTTTATATAGATTTCAGGAGATATTTTGGACAAGTAGCCATTTTGGGAAAGGAAAATGAAGAGGGGTTTTTCTTGGTTTGGTAGGAAAAATCATGCACACCTATAGTCTAGTGTATTGACTTCCATATAAAATCAAGAAATCAAAAATATACCTCAGTATCATGGGAGTTTGAAGCTCCACAAAACCCCCTTCCATCACAGTTTGAGAAAAAATTCAGCACCTGAATCTAAGAAATTCCCATTTTGGAAGAGGAAAAAAGAGGTGCAATAGCTATGGATAGATGGGAAAAAGTATATATACTGAGAGTATGGTGTATGGACTTCATAGCCAAATCATTAGATTCATCAAAATAATAAGTTAAGGAGGAATTTTACTTCCTCAAAAACCCCCTTCCCGCACTGTTTGGAAAAAATTCAGGTGTTAGTTTTAGCCGAACTCCAATTTTGGGAGTAAGAAAAGAGATCATTTCAAAGGCCTCCCATGGATTGGGGCATACATACATGAAGTATCGTGTATGTATTACCATGGAGAAGAGAAATATCAAAAAAAATTCACATTTGGAATGGATTAGAAGCTTGCTAAGAGCTCCCATTTAAGTTTTTCCATAAAAGCAAAAATCTTGATTTACGCCTCTTTTGGGGAGCGAATTAGCATGCAAGAAGGGAGGATTTGGAAAGTTGAAAATAGGCCAAAGCATCTTTATATGTTTCTCTCTGAGATTGTGGAGAGAATTTTAGGATTTGCATGATGGAAGAATGCTTTTGGGCACCCCAAAAATCACATTTTCATACTTTTTCCAACCCCTCCAACAGGTTCAAACCGGGAAGGCAATTTGAGTAATTTCACCTCTTTGCACATGCTATATATTTCAGTTTATGAACATTTGCAGGTCCTAAAGTAAAGAAGGATTACTAATGATGGAGAGTGTTAATCTCCAAAAGAACAAGTTAACCTTGAATTTAGATCACCTCTATATCAAGATCAACTTTAGACTCCACTTAATTTAGAGAATCTTCACCAAATTATCAGAAAATTGATTATTCTGAAAATTTCAGTTTCTTCAGGAAAGTCTGCTGCAGATTAGTCACTCATTGACTAATCAATCCTGTAAAGTTTTTGATAAAACTTTGCACAACACTTCGCCTTAAGGTTGCGCAACTTTGCCAAGTTAAATCTCTCAAAAAGATTAAGTACACACTGAGAAATGTGTGAAACACTTTACCTATGTCTGAAAGTGCTTCTCTGCAATGGCGACTTTGACACCTGCAACTTCTTAGCACTGGTTCTCCCAAAGTAAATCCCGTTTGATCAAGATCTTTTAGCCATAGATGGCTTACCTTCCAACTTAGATTTTAAGCCCTCATTTGTGTAAAACTTTACACTGTAGACTGAGCAATGATCATTTCATTGAAGATGAAATGTGCGCCAGATTTCTCGACTGTTAGAACATTCTTACATATGAATGTTCCTAATCAAAATTCTCACAGCCTGATTACAATTAACCTCTCAAATTCTAGCCATAGATAGATTAGCTATGGACTTAGATACATGCAAAAGGATTTCTCAAAAGATTAAACACAGAGGGAGCAGACAGCAAAATATCGGGCGCAAAATTTTTCGATTTCTCAGAAAATTTACATCTAAGTGAGGATGGACAATTCACTCACTCTTCATGTGTCTAATGACACTAATTTCTCTCTTCCTATTCTCAAATCTCTTCTGCTCTACTTGCCCGACATTTTCCATCATATTTATAGATGAATATATACAAGTGTATGACTAGACAAAGGTATAAGTCAGCTAATGTACATATGTGTACATGTCTTTGGATTTTCTGAACATGTCCTTCCTTCAACCATCTGACTTTGTTTTCTTCTTGACTCCTTGACTTCATTCCTCCATAATTCTTCAATTGATGATTGTCATGCACCAACAGCTCCCCCTCAATCATTAATTGAGGTTCTTCTCTATCTTCTTTACTCCAGCCATATCCTTGAATCTTTGTAGTTTTGGTCCATCTAGACTTTTTGTCATCATATCTGCAACTTGATCTTTTGTGGGAGTGTGTATGACTTCAATCTCTTTCTCAATGACCTTCTCTCTCAGAAAATGATACTGTATTTCAATATGCTTAGTTCTAGCATGAAATACAGGATTAGCTGCCAAGTATAATGAACTCATATTGTCTCCACAAATAATAGGAGTACTCTGAATCACATCAAAAACTTTCAAAAGTGTCTTTAGCCATATTACCTCTTTTGCAGCTTCCACCATACCTTTATATTCTGCCTCTGTAGATGACAAAGCAACTGTATGTTGCTTCTTGGAACACCATGAAATCAATTTGTCTCCTATATAGCACAAGTATCCATGTGTTGATCTTCTATCATCCACATTACCTGCCCAATCTGCATCACTATATATCTTGATTCTTGTATCAGAAGTAAATCCATAGTACAACCCTTCTCTGAGTGTACCCTTGATGTACCTAAGTACTCTTTGTCCTGCAATCCAATGTTCTTTTCTAGGACAATGCATGAATTGTGAAAGCACACCAACTGCATATGACAAGTCAGGTCTTGTCAATGTAGCATAAATCAAGCTACCAACCAAACTTTGATAGAGTTTCATATCTCTGAACTCTTCTCCTCCAAACCTAGTCAATTTATGGTTTACTTCCAAAGGTGTAGGTGCAACCCTGCAATCTTCCATTTTAAATTTGGTTAGCAAATTTTTAAGATACCTTTCTTGGGTCACATATATTCCATGTTGAGTATAAGAAATCTCCATTCCCAAGAAGAATGATAGGTTCCCCAAATCACTGATTTTGAACTCTTTCTCCATCTGCTTCTTGATCATTTGTATTCCTTTATCATCTGTTCCTGTAAGTATTATGTCATCAACATAAATACAAACATAAATGAACCCATCTTCACTTGCTTTGACTAGCAAGCTACTATCTGCCTTTGAAGCTTGAAATCCAAGATCATTCAAGAATTTCACAAGTCTATAATTCCAAGCCCTTGGGGCTTGCTTCAACCCATACAAAGCTCTCTTGAGCTTACACACATAATTTGGACTCACTTGATCTTTGAACCCATCTGGTTGCTCCATGTAGACTTCATCTGAAATGTAACCATTCAAGAAAGCATTTTTGACATCTAATTGAGATAACTTCCAACCTTTGCAAGCAGCAATTGCTATGAGTGTCCTGATGGTTGTCATCTTTGCCACAGGACTATAAGTCTCATCATAATCCACTCCATATGTCTGTGCATATCCTTTCACAACAAGTCTAGCTTTGTACCTAGACACACTTCCATCTGCAAATCTTTTAGTCTTGTAAACCCACTTACAACCAATGATTTTCTGGCTATTAGGTTTAGGAACCAGATCCCAAGTCTGATTCTCTATCAATGCATCATACTCCTCTTGCATAGCATCTTCCCAATTCTTCTTCCCTTTGGCCTCTTCATATGTAGAAGGGTCTTCATCTGCTTTTATCAAATAAGCATAATCTTTAGTAGTTAAGAATGAAGTGTCATAGCTATACCTTGTAGGTTGCCATTTGTGCCTAGATGATCTCCTAACTTCTGCACTTCTTGAGGTCTCTGGTTCATCACATTCTGGATCAAACCTTGGCCTCTCTTCAACTTCAATCTGCACTTCATTACTCTCACTTTCATCAAGTAATTGAATCTTTGCTTTACCTTTTCTTTGATCCACTACTTCTTCATCATCTGCATGTACATTATATTTACCTGCATACCAAGTACCTTGCTCATCAAATGTAACATCCTTGGATACAATAAATTGCTTTGTGGATGGACTCCACAACCTGTATCCCATTTGCTTATCATCATAACCAATGAATACATACTTCTCTGCCTTAGGCTCCAACTTATGCCTCAATTGAGATGGCACATATGCATATGCCAAGCATCCAAATATTCTGCAATGATCCAAGGTAGGTTTCTTACCCCACCAAGCTTCATATGGTGTCATACCCTGCAAAGCTTTACAAGGCAATCTATTAACCAAATATGTAGCTATATTAACAGCCTCAGCCCACAAATAATTTGGGCAATTCTTCTCTTTCATCATGGACCTTGCAAACTCAACAAGAGTCCTATTTCTTCTTTCTGCTACCCCATTTTGTTGAGGAGAGTACCTGCAAGTAACTTCTCTCTTTATACCTGCATTCCACAAATAATCATTGAACTCATTTGAAAAATACTCTCCCCCTCCATCTGACCTTAGTCTCCTCAATTTTTGACCTGTAATCCTTTCTGCATATGCATGATAGTGTTTAAATGTATTAAACACTTCTGACTTTTCCTTAATCACATAAATTGTGATCCACCTGGTAGCATCATCAACATATATGACATAATATCTTGAACCATTTATACTAAAGTCCTTTGAAGGACCCCACACATCTGTATGCACCAATTCAAGTCTTTCTGAATACATAAACCCATGCTTGGAGTAGAATTGCTTATGAGCCTTACCTAATTGACATGCCTCACATCTGTATGTCATGTGTTGACCTGCAATGTTAGGCATTCCAAGCACTGAATCATTGTTAATCATTTCTTTGATACCTCTTTCATTAAAGTGTCCAAGTCTTTTGTGCCAAAGATCCAATTCTGACACCTTCTGCTCTCCATATGTGAACATAGCATGTCCAACATTTCCTTGTACCTTCAATGTGAAGAGCCTTCCTTCTTTCTTTCCTGCAATAACTTGTTTATACCCTTGACTAGGGTCTTCCACATAAACTCCATCATTTGTGAACCTTACCTCATATCCTTTTTCCACAATTTGACCTACACTGATCAAATTCTTTGGAATTGTGGGAACATAAAGTACCTTACTCAGAAGAGTGCTCCCATCCTTAGCCTTGACTGAACCAATTGACTTTACCTTATGCTTTGTATTATCACCTGTCTGTACTGTATGATTGATTGCATTATGATCTAGGTCAGTCATCAAAGCAATATTTCCACTTAAATGATTACTACATCCTGAATCAATATAAAACACTCTCATGTCCTCATGTGAGGTTTCACATGTGTTCATAATGAGAGTCGAATCCTCCTTTTGATCTGATGCATAGTTGTAGTAGGTGCTATTATAGGATTGATTTTGGAAGCTTCTTCCTCCACCTCTTCCAAAAGAATTCCTACCACCTCTACCTCTGAAGTTTCCTCTCTGAAATCTACCACCTCTTGCTCTTTGATTAAAGTTCTGATAATTACCATTGTTTTGATTATTATGCCAACAATCATGAGATAGATGATTGGTCTTACCACATATCCAACAAGCTCTTGCATTCTCTTTGTTGTTTCTGCCTCTTCCTCTACTTCTGCCATTTCCTCTTCCTCTTATGAAGTTTGCTTGGTTTGATGTACCTTCTTCTTCACCTGATTGTTGCTTCCCTTTGTTGGCTTTCTTCTTGTCTTTAGAATACATTGCATGACCTGCACTCTTATCAACATCTCCTTTGATATCATTCTCAAAAGTTAGCATATGACCTAACAATTGATTCAAATCAGGAGTAAAGTGATCTAATGAAAGTTCTGTAGATAAAATGAAAGGCTTCCATTTCTCATCTCCTCTTAGTCCTGTGAGTATTTGTCTTACCAATTTGTCTTCTTCAATATCTTCATCAACTGCACCTAAAGAATCTGCAATGTCCTTCATCTTTGTCACATAATCAGAAATTGATTGTGAGGCCTTCTTCTTGAAGGTAGTAAACTCTACCCATAGTGAAGCCTTCCTTGATTTGGTTGTATTTTGGAAATGTTCTTCCAAAGCATTCCAAATGTCACAAGCACTTTCAAGTCCTCTAATGTGAGGAAGCAAATAGTCATTGACTGCCATGTAGATGATGCTTCTTGCTTGAGCATCCTTCTTCATCCAATTCTTCAAATCTGCAAGCTCCTCCCTAGTTGGAACACTAGGATCTCTGAATTCTGGCTTTTCTTCATCTCCTGTGATATATCCTATCAGATCTTTGCTCATAAGGTGAGCTTCCATCCTCATAGACCATGCAGGATAGTTCTCTCTATCCAATTTTTCAATTTGGAGACTATCTCCCATCTTTACTTCACCTGTAGCTTCAAATCTTTAACCTTTACAGATAATAAATGTACCTTAACTTCGAATGTTGCTCCTTCTGATCCTTTTGATGCTCTTTGTATGTCTTCCTTTGATCTTTCTTCAACCTTTATCCTTCTGCACCTTCAAAATGTAAAGATTTGTACTTCTGCAATAGTCGGAGTCTTCTTCACTTCAATTTTGACACAACCTGCTCTGATACCACTGATGGAGAGTGTTAATCTCCAAAAGAACAAGTTAACCTTGAATTTAGATCACCTCTATATCAAGATCAACTTTAGACTCCACTTAATTTAGAGAATCTTCACCAAATTATCAGAAAATTGATTATTCTGAAAATTTCAGTTTCTTTAGGAAAGTCTGCTGCAGATTAGTCACTCATTGACTAATCAATCCTGTAAAGTTTTTGATAAAACTTTGCACAACACTTCGCCTTAAGGTTGCGCAACTTTGCCAAGTTAAATCTCTCAAAAAGATTAAGTACACACTGAGAAATGTGTGAAACACTTTACCTATGTCTGAAAGTGCTTCTCTGCAATGGCGACTTTGACACCTGCAACTTCTTAGCACTGGTTCTCCCAAAGTAAATCCCGTTTGATCAAGATCTTTTAGCCATAGATGGCTTACCTTCCAACTTAGATTTTAAGCCCTCATTTGTGTAAAACTTTACACTGTAGACTGAGCAATGATCATTTCATTGAAGATGAAATGTGCGCCAGATTTCTCGACTGTTAGAACATTCTTACATATGAATGTTCCTAATCAAAATTCTCACAGCCTGATTACAATTAACCTCTCAAATTCTAGCCATAGATAGATTAGCTATGGACTTAGATACATGCAAAAGGATTTCTCAAAAGATTAAACACAGAGGGAGCAGACAGCAAAATATCGGGCGCAAAATTTTTCGATTTCTCAGAAAATTTACATCTAAGTGAGGATGGACAATTCACTCACTCTTCATGTGTCTAATGACACTAATTTCTCTCTTCCTATTCTCAAATCTCTTCTGCTCTACTTGCCCGACATTTTCCATCATATTTATAGATGAATATATACAAGTGTATGACTAGACAAAGGTATAAGTCAGCTAATGTACATATGTGTACATGTCTTTGGATTTTCTGAACATGTCCTTCCTTCAACCATCTGACTTTGTTTTCTTCTTGACTCCTTGACTTCATTCCTCCATAATTCTTCAATTGATGATTGTCATGCACCAACAACTAAGGTATTTTTTAACTAATTTTGCATTATTTTGGTAATCATCTGACCATGCTTTATGTTTTGGGAAGTGATTCGATGTTTTTGGACACTTCAAAGCTTATGTTAGGACCTAAGGAGGAAGCTGCAGAGGTCTCGAAGTTCATCGAGAAGGATTGGATGCATGCAATTCCAATACCAAACCATTCAAGGACGTATGCTTTATGCTTCAGGCATTTTACTTTATGTTATGGTGCGTTTTGTATGTACATGCATAAATTGGATTGCATACATTAAATATAGATCATTGTTTAAATTATTAAAGTATGGATCGATATGTAAGAAGTACACTTTTTGATTGTTTGTAGGAAACAGGATTGCATAATGGCTATGCAATACAGAGAATGATTGCTAGCATTTGTTTTTATGTTTTGGAGGTTATGGAGTCCATATATGAGTTTATGGTGTGCATGCCATGGGCCTATCAAGCCCTATGTTGTTGGGTGGCCTGTGTGCCACTGAGCTTATGGTTAAATTTTTTTTGGGATTCCATTTCCTGGGGAAATTATGTCAAAATTTTTCCCACCGCATGGCGTTATATACGCACTTGTCTTTTGGTAAGAATGTTATGGCATGGTAGCATGCCTTTTCTACAAACATCAATAAGGTGTTAGCATGCTTGTAAGCATGTATTTGATGGACTTACTACCATCATAATAGTAGACATAAGGCAACTTAAGTAGTAACAGGATCCCTACACATAATCCTTATGGACTTAGACCATAGGATTGCTAAGGGCTACACCTTCACCATTAGTAATGTGCACAAGCAATCCTATAGGTTTTAGGAAGTTGCATATAGGTAAGGGAGATATATATATATGATACTCTCCAAACAAGAGAAGATTTACTTATCTTCACAAGAGTCTCATAGTATGATTAGGAGACTATGGGGTATTATTAGGAATACCCAATAAGTGATTAGTTTCACTCATGCACATCCCTTGACCAAGTAGTGAAGCATTTCTGCTACACTACTAAGGAAACCAATTACATGGGATCGCGGAGATGGGTTTCATGAAACAGCATCGACGGGTGCTTATATGATTCGAGTGATGGTTAGGAAGGCCACAGACATGGCACTAGCTCTATGGTATAGAGCATAGATCCCTTAGTCAGGAATAGTTTGGGTACCCAATACATATATGTATCTTGGGATATACAGAGAGGTACCTATACTTAGTCTTTGTACCTAGGAACAAGTTGGTTTGGAACAGAAGGGGATATCCATTGTCACATTGTTGACAAGAACCAAACTATACTAGTTCAAGGACATGGGACTCATTTGAGTCCACTCATATGATTTTAGGATATGGGATTCATTAGAGTCCACTTGCATATTCCATTACATAGAATATATATTCGGTTTAGTGTAGGTATGGTACCGTGAATTGGAAGAAGTTTTCACTAGTATGGGACGGTGAAAATGACTTCCCTTTGAGCACTCTTCTTCTATGGCCAGGGAAAAAAGGACTCATCATTCATGGCGTCATATCTCACTAGATCAGAGGAGAGCTCTTAGTACACATCTCCTTAGGATTGGCAATTATCCTTCATAGTTTACGGATGATTTATTCTTCCAGTAGAGAATGTGATAGGTGATTTTATCACCATGGATATCACATACTCATTTTGATGTTTTTAGGAAGGATAATTCCATGAGTTTGAGTGGATCGTATAGATCCATGCATAGAGTATGGTTAGCATAGATAGCTCTTTTGTATGGATACACATGTGTTTATGGTATCATGTCATATCATTGTTGACCATTTTAACAGAGGGCTTTGACCCTTGTTAGGAATTTATTTTCTCCACTCTTCACTACATACACCTTCATTAGTCAGGGGAGATTTGTTCTCCATCTTCATAGGAATATATATAATGAGTGATTATACTTTACTTATAGAAGAGAGGACTAAATAAATTCATGAGTTTCTCTTTTTAAGGAAAGGAGAAAGTGGGAATCAGCTCAGAGATCCATCAGAGATCTCACTTTAGTTCAGTGGTCTCACTTTAGCTCCTACTCTTTGAGAGAGAAAGAAGGAAAGGAAAACATGATTTCTTCATAGCAGAAGAATAGATTATATTTTCCTTTAGAGAGAAGAGGTATAAAGGAAACATCTCTTAGTCTTTATTTCAGAAGGAATTCATTACTCTATGTTTCAATGTAATTTTCCTTCACATGGGAGTCTCTTTCTCCACTAGTTTTGGAGGAAAACATGGAGAACTTATGTACATCTTCTCAGTTATGAGCAGAGTAAATGGATTCAACAGAGTCTCTTTCAATGGGAAAGGGAAAGTGGAATAGGTTTCACTGCTAGAGCTCTTTTCCTTAGAAGAGATTGAATAGAGAGAAAGAGAGTTTTACTTTCTCACTTTAAGGTTGTCTAGATAGAAGTGACACTCTTCTATCAAAGACAAGAGGGAGATCAGTTAATCATGATGGTTAGATTGAGTCTCACTTGTAAACTCTAGAGAGAAGCAGTTATGCTATTTTCAGTGATGGTCCTTGACTAGATGAGATAATCTAGTTATTGACATTAGTTAGACTGGGAGTAGATTGATGATACTTCTCTTTTGAGTTTCCACGAGATAGAGATACATCTAACCTATTGGGGGTACCAAATTCTTAATTGATGTTACATCATGAGCATGATGTGTGAGCATCAATTAGAAAATTGGGTACTTTAGGATTATCTGAATCTCCAAGGGAATGCTTTGTGCATTCATATGGCAAACTACAAGGAAGAGAATATTTTTGAGTTTGCACTAGTGCCAATAGATGCTCTTCCAATAGAACTAAGTCCAAAGGAAATGGATGACAAACCAAAGACTTCTTTGTCAGTGGAATGTAGAGAATATTGCATTTTACTATCAAGAAATTCTTATGTATGAGCTAGATCATGGATTTCATATTCACAACATAGTTTAGAGGAAACTATTACTTGTGAGCACACTCAAGACAAGAAAACATAAAAAATCAATAAAAATGCAAAATCTTGACCTTTGAACTTAAATCATGCATATGATGAATGATTTCTTGCTACAAGTAAAAGAGAAATAGGGCCTTATAGCTGAAATCTTTTGCTTAATGAAATTTCTTTGGATGAACTTTCATGTTGTGGTTATGGATATGATGGGATCATCATCTCAACAAGTATTTGTCCCACCACTTTTGCTACCCAATTCCGTAAAGCCTCTAGTAGGTCATTGATTTTAGAACCATGCATCCATGTTATGGAAAACATGGGAATTTAGTTTCTTTTGCATCTTTGAGGAGTCTAGTTGCAAAGTTATTTTAAGCCCAAATAATTCCATTTCTAACAGAATAGTGATAAAAAAGTAATGAAGATATGGGATGCTTTGGGTTGTAGACAATATCTCATCCATTGAATGTAAAGCAAATCCAAAGGTTGAAATGCAAGGATGCCTTGACTTTTGGCCTTCAACCTCATCCTTTGGATGTTTAGGCCAATCCAAGGGCTATAAATGAATTGCAAGCATTACAAAACCATTCAAATAACCAAAACCATGAATTCAAGCCGGTTTTCTCCTCATTGACCACACAAAAACAAGAGAAGCATATGCATAGCCTATGTGATTAAGGGGCTATACTGTGGCCACCACCCTCCTCTCATTGGTCCATCAATAGTCAGTCCTTAAGCAAAAAAGCCCATGCAAGGTTCATTTTTTCCCCTAATGCAAGGGGATCTTGCAGTACAGGTTTCTAATGAGGATGAAGTATCGATGGATACTCAAGAAGGATTCAAGTGGAAGAACTACAGTATCCAAGATGGATATTTGTTGTCTAAAGGAAAAGTATGTGTCCCTAAGGATTCTGAAATGAGATGGCATATCCTGTATGAGTATCATGACACACCGAGTGTGGAACACCCAAGTATTAACAAGACTTGTGATCTTGTTAAAGGGTAGTTTTATAGGCTTGAACTTCACAAGGACTGAGATAGACACACAAGTCATGTGGTATTGCTAAAGGACTCGATCAGCTAGTTTAAAGAAAAGAACAAACAGCTAACAGCACAAGCCAAACGGTAAACCAAAACATTCGTCATAGATAATAGGACAAAGGTGTTTCTTCTTCAACCAATACATAAGCTAGATGACACAATGTGAAGCTGTCTCAACTCAGACACATCCCCCCTTCATGAATAATGTGAAGCATTGGATGGCCACATGAATGAGATGTGTGGATGGCATGCAAGAGGAAGAGTTACCAGACAAGCTT
Source organism: Ceratopteris richardii (assembly GCA_020310875.1). Lineage (NCBI taxonomy): Eukaryota > Viridiplantae > Streptophyta > Polypodiopsida > Polypodiales > Pteridaceae > Ceratopteris > Ceratopteris richardii. Next base: position 139,394 of record MU260566.1, read on the forward strand.
ATGATATGCAGGACCTAAAGAAGATGCATGAAAACGAAGATTGCGAAATGCAATGCAAAGACGAGTACAGCAATACCTGTATGGGAAGGAGAGGCGATTGATTGTAGACGTTCGGATCAGAGCCATTGTATGGAAGACGAGTTCCACAGAAGGCACTTTGCTGCAGGCACTTTGTGACTCCTCTCCATTCATGCCTGTTGTTGACTTTACGTTGCATCCATTTCGGATAATCAGGAAGCTTATATTCGTTAAATCTGTAAGGAGAGGTAGACGGTGTGTCTTGAGCAGGAGAATGGGCGGAGCCACCGCTTGTGATCTCGACACTGAAGATGGCAAAGCACATGAGTGTGAGAACAAGGAAGACAAGTGACACCATGTGAGTCATGTGCAGCCAGTGAAGCTTCTTGAACGTCCCGATCAGTCCAAGCATGGAGACAAGCGCTAAGATGAACCCTAAGAAGATGAGCGGCTTTTCTAGGGTTGTGATGCAGTACTCCCTCTTCTTAGAGTTGAGGTAAATGCCCGTCACCAGGATAGGAACAGAAAGGAGGAGGCCCAGCAAGTGTGCTGTGACCAGCCTGCAACGTCTTGATCGCACAGCCTCTCTTATCCGCCCCCTTATCGCGTCATGCTCGCTGCTTCTTCCTTCCTGCTGCATTGTTGCTCAAAGAAAAGGTCTGATTATTTGAAATCGGTGTGTTCGCAAGGAATGAGACATTCAGAAATAAGCCACTCTATTTCGACGAACGAGACATTCAGAGATGACTAACTCTATTTCATCGGAGTAGACGGTGATCGTGCGTGTGTGCGTGTGTGTCTTTGTGTTTATGTGTGTCTTTGTGTTTATGTGTGTGTGTGTGTGTGTGTGAGAGAGAGAGAGAGAGAGAGAGAGAAACATGGACAGAAATAAGATGAAAGAATGGTCATCCTCTACTTCATATGCCCTTAATAGTTGGCTTTGTCTTCGCGCGTTCGAAAACAGACGAAGAACTTGAACTCCTCGAAATAGGCACTGCTTTCTCTGCATTTGCGTGCACAGAGAGAGAGAGAGATGCTTCCTCTCCTTTACAAGTAATCTCTTTCCCACTTTCTTCTTCGTCCGCTAGGACGCACACAAAACACAGAAGGCCAGGGACAAGCCATTGTCCTCCTTACGCAGGAGAGTACCTCTTATGTTTTGGCAGTTCCTTGCTTACAAAGCTTATCATGCATAGTTTCATCATCACGAGTATGACAGATACCACCTTTACGTGGGAGATGAATCAGCATAAAGTTGATGTCCATCCTCTGCATGAAAATTTCAATGCTCCTGGAGGTCGGCAGCTAAAGGCTCGTCCATGTGCACTGCCTTCGTCTGCATGCAATTCTCAATGCTCCATTCGGCAGCTAAAGCTCGTCCATGCGTACAGAAATCAGTCATTTGATTATTCCTAAACGGAGTTTAGTATTTGGCCTATCAGAATACATCCATTGAGCTTCATCATTCGATAGCTAATGGACATACTATAGTGAAACCTCCCCAGTATCCTGTCAATTCCAAGCACACGAACTCGACTCTTCCAGGCGGGAGCACATGGAGATGCAGGCAAAAAAATCTTCCGCTTAGGATAGTACTCTTCCAAGGACACATATTGAGCCTCTTCCAAGCACGCAGTTAGAAGAAGGAAGGAGCACATGGAGATGGAGGCAAGTCTGATATGCTACTTCTCTCTCTCTCTCTCTCTCTCTCTCTCTCTATATATATATATATATATATATATATATATATATATATATATATATATATATATATATATAAGTTCAGAGTTGTCCAAATTTACAAACCCAAGATAAAGAAAACAAACACATACACAATACAATACAATAAGAGAAAACAACAAACAAAAGCAAGAGATTACACAAAAATAAGATTAATATAAGACACCAAAAATACAAACAAGAAAGGGAATGAATACAAAAAGAACCACACAAAAGATAATAATCAATATTTAAATTTTAAAAATATAGATAAATTTAAAAAATAATTTAAAAAATTAAATTAAATTAAAACAATAATATAATAAATAATAATTACACACACACACATATATATATATAATAATAAAACAAAACAAAAAGTGCATCCTCAACTTCTATGTCTTTCGAATTCAATTCAAGAAGTATTAAAACTAAACTTTATCATGCATAGCTTGGACAAATGACTATGACATTTGTACCTCTTTGCTCAAGACAATACTCCTCTTTCTTTATTAGCATTGATACACGCAAACATAGAGAACTCTCACATAACCCAACTTCCTCGTTACCCTTGAGAATATCTTCTTGCTTTTGCAAATTCTTCTTTTTCAAATGTTTTTTTAGCATATGTCTATCATGAAAGCGAACCTGCACAATAAAGTTTTTATCCATGTGCACTACCTTGCTATGCGTCTACTCTTCAATGCTCTAGCTATGCAACTTAAGGGTTTTCTATGCACACAAAAATCACTAGTGTATGGATTTTCATGGGGAATTCGGTTCGTGGTCTTTTTTTTTTTTTGCTACAATCATTGAACTTCACCATTACATGGAAAATCGACATAGGACATGTGGAACCCTTTGGTACCAAGAAAGAGATAAGAGAAGAAAGATAATGCCCTTGCAAGCACATAGAGTGACATAGAAGAAGGAAGGAACACACGAATTTGGAGGCAATGACAAGCCTGTCGATTCGTGTTCTTCTCCTATGCATTCGTATCCCTTTCTCAAGGAGTATCCAATAAATATATGCTTTTATCATCTTGGATATGCAATACATTTTGAATATTTTCACATATGATCTATCGAATTTCTTCTCTATAAACTTCTATTCAGGCATAACATGATGTAGAATACAGTTAGATTCTTGTTAATAATATGCACAATAATAAACACTGCTACTTGTTAATATTAATGAGGAATATTTTTTTCCTCCATCTAATCTTGAAAATCAATCTCCAACTTTAGATGCTTAAATTAATAGTAAAGGGAGGCCTTTGTAGCAATATAATCCATTTTAAAGTCATGTTTTTCACCTATATACTATCTTCATATTGATCCAATAAATTGATCAACATCAAATTTAACTATAAAGTGTCTCCTATTGGAAATTAAATCCTATATTCTAGGAGTGGTTTCTTGGCATGCTTTAATCAACTTTTAACACTTGTCGAATTAATTCTAAGTGCAACTATTCTAGCTCAGAGTTAGTTTATTGTGCACACAAATTGTGGGTAGCAATAATCCACCTAAGAATTATGATCGATGTATTCTTCCACACCAAATCTGAGTATTCATTGCTTTCGCCTTTACGAGGTTATGCATACGTAGTTGAACTCTTAGTTTAAATATATTTTTTCTTAATATTATATTATATTTCGACTTTAGCTGCTTTTTATTCTTCAAAAGTGTCTTACATCTTGGATTTGGACTTCACACTCATTTAAAGAGCTAATTATTTCTTGTGAATAGTGGTATCTATGTTTATTCCATAGGACACTCATCACATTATCAAGGTTGTTTAGGGATTGGATCTTGCCCCATTAAAAGTATAAGAGCATTGAATCTACTTTTGAGGTTCAGAAAAAAAAAGGAAGAGAAGAAGACATCAAGTGGAGCATTTATATGGTAGATTTAAGATTCTTCAAGAGTTTATCACAAGATTATGAGTGTTGAGTTTACAAAGTCAAATCGACTAGAAGCAAGCATTACTTGGAGATGTGATAGGCTTCTCTTTTGCCTTATGGAATGTTATAAAGGGGAGGTGCTTTGGAAAATATGGAAAGAAAGATGTGTGGCCAACTTCGACGACCATCGAAAAGAATGGCTGATTGATAAATCCCTTGGTTGTTTATGTAGAAGAGTATTTAATTGTAAGAAGTCCCTACCTTCAAACACCATATAGTTGTTTTCTTGGAAAATAACAAGGTTGAAAGTAAGTGGATCGCCCATGAGGGCAACGTAAAGATCACTAAACTTCTCTATAACTCCCATTAATACTTAGTTTTTTGCCAAATCTTGACCATTAATACTTTGTTTTCCTATTGGATTCTTCTGAATCCACTCTTGCACCTTTGGTACTCCTACCCCTTTTTTGTGGGATACGGGGGGATCCTAAGGGCAATACACCCCTTCACTATATGATTGTTTTTTAATTAATTCAAGCAAGGGAAACTAGGCTTTGGCTAAATTTCCTCTTTAAAAAAAAAAAAAAAGATTATGATTGTATAAATGTAGGACTAGTATCAAAATATATGTCAAACATCTTATGGAGGATGATAAATGCGATATGATTAATCTAGTCAAAAATTCCAAAACTTGTAGGCCAATCGGTTAGGCACTCATCTCTTGAGGTAGAAAATGTGTGCTCAATCCCTAGGGGCTGTTAAAAATAAAGAAGTAAGCTCGTATATATTTTTGCAAAAAGGATTTTCTTCAAGTAGAAGGAAAATACAAAAATGAAAAATAGAAGCATTTACTTCAGCAAGTAGTGGAGGCCAAAAGAGAATCAATCAAAAGAGAATCAAATCCAAAAACTGAACTATAAGAGGAGTGGCTGTCCAAAGTAGTGGAGAAATGATGGAGAAGAGCTCTCAAACTCATCATGAGAGTTTTTGGTCACTTGGCTATAAAAGAGGCAAGGGAGGACACTCAAGAAGAGAGGAAGAAGGCGTGGAACTCCCCTTGTAGCTGGTTCATTTGGTTTGAGTCATTTCGTTCAGTTCACTCTCATAGAGTATGTCCAGCCGCACACCCATTTTTGGGTAGTCTACTTGTGAGAGTCATATCTCTCAATATATGTATCCAATTTTAGTGTTTAAACATTCGTTGGAAAGCTTATCTTGAGTACTTCCTCTGTCTAAAAACATTTTATGAAATTCGTTATGCTCTGTGAGTTATTCAGTTTTTAGTGAAGTCCAGTTTTCAGCCTAACTGAGTGGACAAGTAGCCTGTTTTGTATCAAAGAGTTGCCAACCCAAAGCTACTCCAAATTGAGTGTTTGATAGCTCATTTGAAAGCTATAAGTGTATAGTTTGAGTGACCAAAGTTTCAAGTTCAGTGTATTTTTCAGTTGGTACCAATCTTCATTTGAAGGTTCAGCTGTTGGCAAAGGTCTTGATCCTGAGAAGGTCTTCTACACTTTCCGCTGCGATTAGGAGAGAAATTCTCCAATAATTGGTATCAGAGCATTGTATTTTGAAGAGGCAAAGCATTGGAACTGAATTGAAGCAAAGGAGAAGCTACAAATCAAGGGGGAGCATCATAAAGTCAAGGAAGAGCGCCACACAATACTTGAGGTAAACTTCAATCTTAGAAGTTTTCAATGGCTGATTTAGGACAACAAGTTGAGAAGTTAGACAAAGATAATTTCCAGTCTTGGAGGTATAGAATGATAAATTACCTTAAAGGTAAAGGTTTGTGGAGTCTAGTTAGTGGAGACGATCCACAATCGGTGGACCTTGAAGATCCCAACATTACTCCGGCACAAAGGAGACAATTTGCTGATTGGGAAGAGAGGAATCGAAAGGTGATGTTCCTCATCTCACAAGTTATTTCTAACACTATGATTGGTCATGTGCAAAGCCTAGAAACAGCCAAGGAAGTTTGGGAAGCATTGGAGAAGGTGTATGCTACCTCAACAAGGTCTCGGAGGATGCAACTCAAGAACGAGCTCAACAACATGAAGAAAAGCTCAAACCAAAGCATTAGTGAGTATACATTGAGGATCAAGGAGCTTCGAGATCAGCTAGCATCAGTTGGATCCAAGATAGAAGAGGAAGACATCGTCCAAACAGCCCTGAATGGCTTGAGAAGTGAAGAAAAGTGGAAGCCCTTCATCACAAACATTCTTTATAGAGATCCTCTACCAACATTCGACGAGGTTATACCAAATCTTGTGGCTGAAGAGGTAGCTCAACAAGGAGAAGGCAACAAAGGTAAGGACAGCCATAGTCAAATGTTATATGCAGGAAGAGGTAGAGGAAGGAACTCAAGAGGAGGCTCGAGAGGAAGAGGAAGAAGCTACAACAACACAAATTTCAGCCAACACAACTCGGAGGACAACAAGGACAACTCAAATGATAACACACATGGAAGAGGTCGAGGAAGAAATAGAGGAAGAGGTCGAGGTTCATACAATCCTCATAAAGGTATAACATGTTATCATTGTGGTAAACTAGGACATTATGCAAATGATTGTTGGCAAAAGAATGGAAGGCTGAATGGAGGCAACCAAAGAAGCCAAAATAACTATGCGAGTACATCAAGTGAAGGAGACAAGCAAACCATGCTTGCCATGAAGCATGACTACAACAAGTCGAGAAGTGATGACCTAAAATGGTTCATAGATTCAGGTTGAAGCAACCATATGACATGCCAAGGAGATTTATTCACAAATGTAAAAGCTCCAAGTGGAAAAGGATGTGTGGAGACCGGCAATGAAACTCAACACGCAACTAGTATGGCTGAAGCAACTAGTATGGCTGTTTATTTGATGAACAAGTGCACAACGGCTGGAGTGCATAATCTAACTCCCGAGGAGGTTTATTCCGGTAAGAAACCTGACCTTACACATCTCAAAGTTTTCGGATGTGTGTGTTATGTTCACATCCCTCAAGAACTAAGGACAAAGATGGAGGCAAAGTCCGAAAAATGTATTTTTATTAGATATTCATCGGAGCAAAAGGGATATAGGTGCTACAATCTGGTGACAAAGGAGCTACGAGTCTCACGAGATGTGGTATTTGATGAGCTAAGACCATGGTTTGGAGACAAAAGGAAAGAGAAGATTCTTGAAGAAGATTGCGAAGATGATGGTGCTGTCCAAGAAGAATTTCAGCAAATAAGCATTCAAATGTCAGGTCCAGAAGCTTCCACATCACTTGGAGAAAGCTCAACATGGAAGGGGAGACTAAGGAGTCATTCCTTATCACCAACATCATGTTATGAAAGATCTAAAGCTGAAAGCGCTACCCAAAATAGTGATTCAAATGCAAGTGAAGAAGAGTATGAAGAGGTGATCACACGAAAGGTAAAGTTGAACTTGTTGAAGAAGCAATGTTCAAAAGGAAATGAAAGGAGGTCTTCAAGAGCAAGGTATCCAATTGAAAGGCTGAGCTATGATAGTTTTATTGCAAACCATTTTGCATATATGACGCAGGTGGTCAAAGACAAAGAATCGGATGCATATGAAGAAGCATGTACACAAAAAGAATGGCAAAAAGCTATGCAAGAAGAGATAAAAGCTCTCAAGGACAATCACACATGGGAGCTAGTTCCAAAGGCTGAAGGTATGAAGATTGTTCCAAATAAATGGGTGTTTAAAATAAAGAGAAATGTTGATGGCTCTCTACCTAGGCATAAAGCTAGACTAGTAGCAAAAGGATTCAAGCAAACTCATGGCATCGACTATGAAGAGACTTTCAGCCCGGTTGCAAAGATGAGAACAATTAGAACCTTGATTGGAGTGAGTGCAGCAAGGAGATGGCCATTGTACCAACTTGACATAAAAAATGCTTTTCCCAATGGTGAACTTCAAGAAGAGGTATACATGAGTCAATTGATTGGATTTGAAGACAAAAAGCATCCAAATTTTGTTTGTAGATTGAAGAAAGCTTTGTATGGGCTGAAGCAAGCACCACATGCTTGGAATCAAAGATTGGTCGAGTACCTCACAAGGTGTGGTTATAGTCCAAGTAGTGCAGATCCCTCTCTCTACATGAAGAAAGAAGAAGGCAAGCAGGTATATATTTCCATATACGTTGATGATCTCATCATAACAGGAAGTAATGTTGCAGGAATACAAGAGATAAAAAGAAATCTCGGTAAGGAGTTTAAAATTTCAGATCTTGGTGAGCTGAAATACTTTTTAGGCATTGAGATAGTCTATGGGAAAGATGGCATTTACTTGATGCAAAGAAAGTACTTGTTGGATGTTCTTTTCAGATTTGGAATGAGTGAATGCAAACCACTCACTCAACCTATGGACACAAATGTGAAGCTATGCTCAAATGATGGAGAGAAGTTACATGATGTAACTACATACAAGAGTATTATAGGTTCATTGATCTATGCTACGATCACAAGACCAGATTTGTGTTATATTCTTGGAGTTCTTTCTCAATTTATGCAAGCTCCAACAAGTGAACATTTAAATTCAGCCAAACGAGTGCTAAGATATGTGAAGCACACTGTCAATCATGCATTGTTTTATAGATATGATGAAGAATTGCAGGTAAAGGGATTCAGTGATGTTGATTGGGCTGGTTCGAAGGAAGATAGAAGATCCACTTCAGGTTATGTGTTCATGATAGGTAGCAAACCTATCACATGGAGCTCAAAGAAGCAACCTACTGTTGCACTATCATCTACAGAAGCTGAATATAGAGGTTTAGCCTTTGCAACTTGTGAAGCTATGTGGATTAAGAAGCTCTTGGCTGATCTTGATGTGCAGGTGGAGACCATTCCAATTTATGGTGACAACATGTCAAGCATTCACTTGACCAACAATCCAATGTTTCATGCACGAAGCAAGCACATAGAAGTGCATTATCATTATGTTCGAGAAAAAGTTTTGAGCAAGGATGTGGATATAAAGTTCATTGGAACTAATGACCAGGTTGCAGACATGCTTACAAAGTTCCTAGATTCTTCTAAGCTAAAGAGGTTCAAGGACGACATCAACTTGCAGGATATGGCTGAAGGTGCAAACTCACATGTGAGCTTGAGGGAGAGTGATAAAAATAAAGAAGTAAGCTCGTATATATTTTTGCAAAAAGGATTTTCTTCAAGTAGAAGGAAAATACAAAAATGAAAAATAGAAGCATTTACTTCAGCAAGTAGTGGAGGCCAAAAGAGAATCAATCAAAAGAGAATCAAATCCAAAAACTGAACTATAAGAGGAGTGGTTGTCCAAAGTAGTGGAGAAATGATGGAGAAGAGCTCTCAAACTCATCATGAGAGTTTTTGGTCACTTGGCTATAAAATAGGCAAGGGAGGACACTCAAGAAAAGAGGAAGAAGGTGTGGAACTCCCCTTGTAGCTAGTTCATTTGGTTTGAGTCATTTCATTCAGTTCACTCTCATAGAGTATGTCCAGCCGCACACCCATTTTGGGTAGTCTACTTGTGAGAGTCATATTTCTCAATATATGTATCCAATTTTAGTGTTTAAACATTCGTTGGAAAGCTTATCTCGAGTACTTCCTTTTGACCTCCCAAAGAACTCACCCGTGTTCGATACTCGGCGACAGCAGACTGCAGCACGAAGCTTTTTTATTACCTTTTCACAACAGCAATGGTTCAATAAAGCGACGAACAATTTCATTTACGATGGGCAATAAAGTTTTTTTCGATAGTGATCGTAGTTTTATTGCTTTTGGAGTGCTTTAATTCATGGATGCTCTACTATATAAGAAGAGCTTTGGCTCATTGTTCAATTATCTTTCACCTATTACAACACAAGCTTTGGAAGCTTGGTCCCTCAATAGAGGTGGTGCTTCTTAGCACATGGGGCAGCCATGGTGCTATCTTGGAGCATGTTGAGGTGCAGCTATGGAGTTCTTCGTGGAGAAGAAGAGTGTGCTCACACTCTTGCTTATGGAGAGGACTTATCTATTAGCAGCTTGATAGTCTAGATAGGCCATTCGCATGATGTATCTGACGAGTGTCTTCTACATAAAGATTTCGGGTTACTTCAAAGACATTGGATGGTGGTTAACATAAGATTTCCATCTTATGTTAAGAACTCATGTACATATTTTCTTTATGCACATGGGTACTACTTGGAGCTTATGGAGGCAGTGGAATCCATATCAGGAGGAGTTCTATTCGGCGTAGGTACAAGAGAATCAATACATATATGCTTTATGCATATTTGGATGAGATGTTAGAGAAGATATGTTCATATGAGCTTGAGGATTTCTTACAGCAAACTTGTTAGCATTCTTTGCTACTTTTGTAAGTATGTGATCTTTTCACACACGTATCTAACTTAGGGTCTTCCATAGCCTAAGGTTAGATGAGGGTTTGTTGATTATGAGTTTTAAACTGATCCTTCCTCTTTCTGTCACTCATATTCACTCTTCTACAACCTATTAGTTCACACATCTCATATATATTCAGATTTCTGTCCATACATCTAAATATGTTTATTGCATTTGTACATTCACTCATCCATCTATTTTTGTTCACATAGAGTGGTTGAGATTTTGACTCCCACATTGTACATTGACATTTATATATATGATAGTGTGAGTAAGCAGTGGCTTACATAACAGTTAACACATGTTGTCTACTCTCTCTCTATCTTTGTCTCATCATTTGTATCATTAAGTGTGGTATGTTCATGTTGTGTCAATATTGGAAGATTGTTGGATTCTATGTTGTAGAACTTGGACATATGGAACCTTGTACCTGTGGTATTAGTAACGGGCCTACTTAATTTCGAACATCTGGTATCAGAGCTTTAGGGTTTTGGTATCAGAGCATCCAGGCTCTCAGATTCCCAGGTTCCCAGACTTCCAGGTTTACAACATATGATTTAAGAGAATCTTCTAACATTTGACATTTGACATACACACTTAATCTATATGAGTAAAGATTTGAGAAATAGACAATTCAATCATATGTTTATTCATCAGTGTGGAGTATGAAGTTGATGATCTGTTAGCAGCCGAATACTTTTGGAAGAGTATGAAAATACTTTAGAGAAAGTATTAAGACCAAGACTTGATGAAGAGAAGGCTACTTCAAATTCAAGGAAGAACAATGGTTTGGAGAAGATGAAGGAATCATATCAACATCAAATCACAGGTATCAGTTTCTACTATCAGATTATCATTTGCAGGTCATGTCTTAAAAGAGCAGTTATGAAGAGATTTGAAGGATTCAAGGAATGCTTTTATACACTTTCATTCTTTGAAAGTTAAAGAATTAGCTACATCAAAACAGGTATCTAGAGGTTTTTCTAGATAGTTTTGAGAGATCTCTTTCATGGCAAGAAAGCTCATCTAAGAAGACATGTGGAGAGCATAAGTTTTGTTTTCAGCCAATCTTGTGTTGTAAGTTGGTTGGAAGGTTTTTCTCTAGATACAAAATGTGATCTAGGTATCTAGAGAGGTAACTCTAGAAAGGTAATTCATCATTCAGCCAAAAGGTTGGTGAATTTAGTCATATCAGTCATTTCAAGCAGAACTTTGATTCAAGAGATATGAGGAGATGATAAAACATGATTCTATATTCACTTCAATTTGTATACCATGTTTGTTTTGTCTCTTACTCTTAGCACTAGAATTTGAAGAAGTCAAGAGTGTTTGCTACTTCAAGATGAAGAGAACAAAAGGTATGGAAGATAAGTTTGAAGATGTTGACATCATCATCAGGTGGAAGAAAGATGCAGAAGAAGAAAGTTCAACAATTCAAAAGGGAAAGTAAGACTTCCTTTTCTCATATATTCTCCATATACTTTTCCTATTTTATCCTCTACATCCAAAGACAAGTCTACAAGAACATCTTGTGTGAAGATAGTTTAAAGAAGAAGCAGTTTCTTGTTTTGCATTATACTTGGTCATGATTTAGTAGATTTGACAAAGAATTGCATTGAGAGAAAGAAAAGAAGCAGATTTTGAAGACAACTTGTATATTTTGACTCATATGTATGAGTTATATATAAGTTGAAGATTTTGAGCAGGTAACTGATATGTTCCCTCAAAGAATTCTTGGAGTGTCAATACAGAGCTACTTGGTATATGACAAGTTACAGAGAAGTATATTTCTTCTTTATCTAACTCTTGAGGTAAAAGAGTATTTGTAGCAGATGTTGAAGACTTAGGTTGAGGTTTTATGTTTGGAAAGGTTACCTCATATTCAATATTTTCAAAAAACTTCAGAAAATTCAATTGAAGAATCTACTTTCTATGATTGTCTTGTTTTTTTTATACATGCTTGTATTCAAAAAGGTGTTCCATCAAATCCTATCACTTGATTGAGAAGTGGAGTTAGCCAAAAGAAAGTCAAGCAGATACTTTCACATTTCACCCGGGTAGAATATGAAGATATGAATTATCAACTTGCTGCTTTTGGAGTTCTCAAGGTGAGAAGTTTGTCCACTTATGTTTCAAGTAGGAATTGCAGATTCTTGGAAAGGATTTGTTTAAAGAAATTTCTACAACTTTATGTAAGAAGCATGGACACTCAGAGACATTCAGCTAGCAAATCAAACATTCAGTCATGAAGGTTTGATGAGAGCAGATTCTACAGAGGTTTTTTGTTGGAGAGATCTTGATAGATCTAGACAGATCTTGTATGATCTTGGATAATCTTAAATGATCTTGAGTATTTATGAGTCAGATGTTTATCCTTTGTTTGAAAAGTTCTTAGCATTGAAGGAAGTAAGTCAAAGATTCAGATTCTATCCGATTTGTGTTGCATAGAAATAGAAGAAGATACTTGTTATGTTGCGGAAGATTATGGGTCCTAAAATGCTTTCAGTAAGGTTGTTTTGTTATCATGTAATAGATCAACTAACCTTATTCTTTAATATGGAAAGTTGAGGAAGAAACAGTGGAAGCTATTAGCAACTGTGCAGTGCTAATAAAAAGGGTTCAAAGATTTTGTTTTAGATACAGGTATTGATCACTCAAGATCAGATTTATTGAAAGAAGGAAGACGTTCCAGATTTCATAAAGTCTGATATATTTGAAGAATTCTAGATACTACTGTTAAATCATCCAGGGGGTGATGAAACATGAAGACTTATTTTCATCCATATGTAAAAGAATGAAGAGTCATACCTATAGGTATTCCTATTTCAGGTATTCCTATATTTCCTTTCTCATGTTCTCTTTATGTTCCAGCTTTGAAAGAAGAAGGAAGAAGGAGAATGTCTGGAGAAAGTTCATGTTAGGATGTTCCTGTTTAGGAGAAGGTCCCAGAGTTCTATTGAAGAGAAGCTTGATATTTCAGAAAGGTATGTTTCAGAGGTGCGCACATTTACGTTTATACCATATTCTGAAGGAAAGAGGTATGAAGGATTTACAGATTGAACAAGGATGAAGACATGATGACATCATAGATTTTGATGAGACTCATGAGTTGATTTCAGTTGATTTCAGTTGATTTCAGTTGAGTTGAGTTGAGTTGAGTACAGTTAGAGATGAACCAGCTAGTGTTCATAATACACTAAGTTGTGAGTTGTCAGTCACAAGTCCCTAGATTCAGTTCCTGATTTTGTTTAAGTGTATTTACATGACACAACAGAAGTACATTGAGAAACCTTTTGTAAGGTAAATGCAAATATGTGGATCCTAGTGTATGTTTACAGGTTTGAGAAGACAGGAGATAGCAGGTTTAGATTCAGTACATGCTACATTTGTTGTCAAGCAAGTGGTTTCTTGATGAGTACACTATTGGATATCTAGTTTGCATATTTTCTCAAATATTATGGTTCATATTCAGCAAGTTTAGGTTTTTGAAGTTTGAAGGAAAGTCAAATTTAGTTTTGAAGAAGACTTTTGAAGAAAAGATTTGAAGGTCAATTTCGGGAGTACTAGTCTCAAGCTTATGAAGTTTGCAGATGAATGAAGTTACATGTTCAGTTCAGTTTGTACCATTGTGACATTGCACGGGGGATTGTTGGAAAACAATGTCCCATGGTCAAAAGGTCAAGGTATCAATTCTCATATGTGCAATAGTCCACATAGCTCACTGTTTAGGTTGTATAGCTATTCAGTTTACTCCTTGTTGGAGTTTATTGACCTCCAAAATATAGCAAGAAGTAGGTGGAACCCCCTAGGAACAAGTTGACCTTCTTACAAACTTCATCACAGAAAACCAGTCATGCTTGTAGAGCTTACTATTCTCTAACGGATTAGAATTTTCTAAAATTGTTTTAACCACATATACTAGAGACCAAGAGCTTTCCAATGAGCCAAAGAACACTCAATTTGGATAAATACACAAGGAGATATGACCTCTGCAAGTTTGAGGTTTAATGGAGACCTTCAACAGAGGTGAAACCAAAGAACAGACACTACTTGCAGAGAGTACTGCTCTCAGTTCACAAATCCAATGATTATGAAAATTTACAGTCTGCAATCTCTGCATACAAAACTACAGCAGCATAGAGATACACATATCATTCTCTTGGACATCCCACAAGATCACGACTTTTCTCCTCTTTTTATAGCATGGGAAACTAATCTAAAACCTTCCTAATACATCTAAATTCATGGTAGACACTTGGGTGGAGGTATTACATGACTCAAGTGCTCAAATAAGCAAAGTATTGATGGACTTTGAGAACTAGCCACATCGACCTTCCACTAGGACACCACTGCAGCTCCCTTGTGACTCACTAATTTGACTCACCATGTTCTAGAACTCACGTGGTATTTTGCCTATAATTTATGAATAATATGAGCCTTCTTGAAGTATTTGAAGACTTCCCAAAGGTATTTACATAATTTGAAACTTGTACCCTACATAAAACAAATGTTCGCAACATTCTCCCCCTCAAGTTTCAAAGGGTATTTCCTTCATGCCAAGAATATAGTTGAATCTTTGAAGCTTTGGTCCATCCAAGGATTTGGTGAAGATATCTGCAACTTCATCCTTTGTTCCCACAAAAGAAACTTGTACTTCATTGTTTATGGCCTTCTCTCGAACATAATGATAGTGTACTTCTATATGCTTTGTTCTAGCATGAAAAATAGGATTTGAGGTCATATGAATGCTGCTCAAGTTATCCCCATATATCAGTGGTACATCAACCTGCACATTCAAGTCATGAAACAACTTTTTAAACCACATAACCTCAGTAGTAGCCAATGCCAAACCTCTATACTCAGCCTCTATAGAAGATAGAGCAACTGTAGGCTGTTTCTTTGAACTCCATGTTAATGTCTTGTTTCCTGCTATTACCACATATCCACTTGTGGATCTTCTGTCATCTTTACTTCTAGCCCAATCTGCATCACTAAAGACTTTAAGAGTTAGATCAGCATCATGACTATAAAATAATCCTTCGTTCATGGTACCTTTCAAATACCTAAGCACTCTTTTTGTTGCATGGCATATGAGGTACTCTAGGTTCATGCATAAACTGTGACAATACTCCCACTGCATAGCATATATCAGGTCTAGTTTTTGTTGCATAAATCAAAGATCCTACCATGGATCTATATGCATTCACATCATACAACTCATCACCTTCCTTTGCACTCAACTTTACATTACATTCCATTGGAGTAGAAACAAATTTACATTCCTGCATACCAAACCTTTTCAGCATATCACATATATACTTTCTCTGTATCAACCACATACCTTCATCGCCATACACAATTTCAATCCCAAGAAAGTATCTAAGCAAACCAAGATCTGAAATTTTAAATTCTTTTCCCAAATTATCTTTTATCTCATCAATTGCTTTTGCATCATTCCCTGTAATCAACAAGTCATCCACATAAATGCATACATAGACACACATGTCATCTACATGTTTTACATAAAGTGAAGGATCAGCATGACTCGCTGTGTATCCTTGCAGCATAAGATACTTTACCAACCTTGCATTCCATGCCCTTGGTGCTTGTTTAAGACCATACAATGCCTTCTTTAACCTGCATACATGATTAGGACAATTTGCATCCACATAACCATTTGCTTGTGACATATACACTTCTTCATTTTACTCACCATTAAGAAAGGCATTCTTTATATCGAGTTGATATATATTCCACCTTTTACTTGCAGCTAAAGCCAACAAAGTTCTCACCGTTGCCATGTTTGCTACTGGACTAAATGTTTCCTCATAGTCCAATCCTTGAGTTTGATTATATCCTTTTGCTACAAGTCTAGCCTTATATCTTGACACACTACCATCACTATTTCTTTTAATCTTAAAAACCCACATGCAACCAATTACCTTTTGTTTTGGTGTCTTTGGAACTAAATTCCAAGTCTTGTTATCCTGTAGTGCTTCCATTTCTTTTCTCATTGCTTTCTCCCACTTTTCATCTCCTTTTGCCTCATCATAACATGTGGGTTCATTTTCCTGCTCAACTTTTGTCATAAAAACATAATGAGTATTCATGAAAGATTCATACGTATACCTTTGAGGTTGCTTACTCACTCTTGAAGTTCTTCTTACCTCCAACGTAGATGCTCTTCCTTTCTTATTAGGAACCTTTGATGATTCTCCATAGTCACATACATCACTAATTTCCTCTCCTTCATCATTAACTTCAACAAGTTTGAGTTTACCTTTACTTTTAACACTAGGAGGTGAATCTTGCCTTAATCTTCCATTGAAAGGTAGCTCTCTTTCTTCATCCAAACCGCTTTTCTCATCACTTAAACTTCTTGTGGGCTGAGGTAAGCACTCATCTCCTTCACCTGTATCTTCTTCATCTCCATTTACGACCTGCAAACTTTTCTTATCTACATACCATGAAAATGATTCATCAAAATTTACATCTCTTGAAACAACCACCTTATTGGTATGAGGATTATAACATCTATATCCTCTTTGAGTATCCGCATAACCAATAAATATGCACTTTTTTTATTTCACATCAAGTTTTGATCTCACTTCACTAGGTACATGTACATAACATACACAACCAAATACTTTCAAATGACTTACACTTGGTTTCCTTCCATGCCATACCTCATATGGTGTCAAATGATGAACTCAAGCAGTAGGTACTCTATTCATAATGTACACACTTGTGCTAACAGCTTCAGCCCAAAAAGAATTAGGCAAACACATATCATTTAGCATGCTTCTAGATGCTTCTGCTATGATTCTGTTTCTTCTTTCTGCGACTCCATTTTGTTGTGGAGTATACCTGCATGTAACTTCTCTTTTGATACCTTCATCATACAAAAAATCAGTAAAAGCTTGAGAGAAATACTCTCCCCCTCCATTGGATCTTAGCTTCTTAACATATCTTCCTGTTTGCTTCTCGACAAATGATTTAAAATTTTTGAAACAATCAAAGACTTCACTCTTATGTTTAATGAAATACACAAATGTCATTCTACTATGATCATCAATGAATGATACATAGTACTTATTACCAGCCAAGGATGCCTCTTTAGTAGGACCCCATACGTCTGTGTGTATAAGGTCTAGCAATCCACTGCTTACATAGCTTGAATGCTTGAAAGGATGTCTACTCTGCTTACCCATTTGACATGCTTCACAAAGATGCACCATATGTTGCTTAGTAAGATCAGGTAATCCTTCAACAATCCTCTTCTTTGATAGCTCCTTTAACCTGTGTACATTCATGTGTCCAATCCTTTTGTGCCATAGATCAAGCTCTGCTATTTGATGCATACCATAAGAGAAATAGTTTGTATGATTTGGGTTTACCTTGAATGTAAACAATCTACCTTGTTTTTGACCTCTAGCAATTAACTTCCTTTGCTTTGGATCCTCAATGAAGCAACCTACATGATTAAATCTTATTTGCAAACCGTTTTCTACCATTTGACCAACTGACATCAAATTCTTAGTGATCGTTGGCACATAAAGTACATCCTTTACGCAATTTGTCTTGCTCTTATCCTGCATAACAACATCTCCAACCTGCATAATCTTATGTGTTGTATCATCTCCTGTTTCAACATGACTTTTACATGAAGGATTATGCATATTAGAAAACCATGAAGCATCATGTGACATATGGTCAGAACAACCACTATCTACATACCATACATCACTATTGCAATTCATCTTAGTTTCTACATTCATCATAAGAAGAGAATCATAATCATCACTTTTACCTTCAACTGCATAATTTCCTTCTTGTTTACCTCTTTTTGAATAGCCTCCTCTTTGATTACCACCTTGATTATTTTCATTTGATAACAATCTTTGGCATAGTGTCCATACCTTCCACATATATAGCAATTGTTGTTATCTTCACTCCTTTGTCTTTGATTGTAGTTGTAGTGTTCTCTTGTGTTGAAGAAGCCACTTGAAGTCCCTTGATCATCGCTCCTTCTCCCTCGACCTCTATTTGAACCTCTTCTTCCTCTGTTTCCACCTCTTGATGATCCTACATAAAGAGCTTGTCTTTGAGATCCTTTTTGATTTGAAGTAGAGCCATTTAGATTCATCTCCTCCGTGACCATAAGAGCAACAAGCTGATCAAAGTCTGGCAATTCTCCTCTAACATAAACTGAAGTAATGAATGGTTTCCATCTCTCATCATCCTTGAGTCCGTTGAGAGTATGTGCAACCAAGTCGTCGTCCTCCACATGAGCTTGAATTGATCCTAGTTGATCTGCAATCTCTTTAACCTTCAACAAGTAATCATTGACCGATGTCCTTGTATCTTTCTTTATGTTATTCAACTCATTTTTGAGTTGAATCTTCCTTGCTCTTGTACCTGTAGCATACAACCTTTCCAATGCAAGCCAAACATCTCTACTTGTGTCTAGATCTTGTATGTGTCCTACCATTGAATCTTGAATATTTTGTGATAAAATGAATATAACCCTTTTGTCTCTTTCATTCCAAAGTCTAAACTCCCTCAATTGATGCTGATTTGGATCCTCTGGTAATATAGGTTTAATATCCGTTCCATCAATCAAACCATACAAGCCTCTACCTTGCAAGTATGTTGTGATTCTAAATCGCCATGCTTGATAGTTGTTCTTATCAAGCTTCTCTATTTGTGCATGTTGATCGCCCATTGTGTAAATACTAAACTTCCTCCTTTAACCCTCCTTTTGCATATGTGTGATAAGAATAAGTATGAGATTTACCTTTGTTATAAAGTTTATGCACCTTTCTTTGCTTGGATGTTGCTTGAGATGCTTCCTTGCTATCTCCTTCTACCTTTGTGTAGTGTCGATGATGAACCTCTTCTCCAATAGCTTCAAATTCTTCATCAAGGTATTATAACCTTCTCCAAGATTCAATTTCTTTCTCTGATACCAATGTTGGAGTTTATTGATCTCCAAAATATAGCAGGAAGTAGGTGGAACCCCCTAGGAACAAGTTGACCTTCTCAGAAACTTCATCAAAGAAAACCAGTCATTCTTGTAGAGCTTACTATTCTCTAATGGATTAGAATTTTCTAAAACTATTTTGACCACATATACTAGAGACCACGAGCTTTCCAATGAGCCAAAGAACACTTAATTTGGATAAATACACAAGGAGATATGACCTCTGCAAGTTTGAGGTTTAATGGAGACCTTCAGCAGAGGTGAAACCAGAGAACACACACTACTTGCAGAGAGTACTGCTCTCAGCTCACAAATCCTATAATTATGAAACTTTACAGTATGAAAGTAGACAGTATGCCCTTTCAAATGAGCTATGAAACATGTAATTTGGATATATAATGAGGGAGATACAAGCTCTGCAATCTTTGCATACAAAACTACAGCAGCATAGAGATACACATATCATTCTCTTGGACATCCCACAAGATCACGACTTTTCTCCTCTTTTTATAGCATGGGAAACTAATCTAAAACCTTCCTAATACATCTAAATTTGTGGTAGACACTTGGGTGGAGGTATTACATGACTCAAGTGCTCAAATAAGCAAAGTATTGATGGACTTTGAGAAATAGCCACATCGACCTTCCACTAGGACACCACTGCAGCTCCCTTGTGACTCACTAATTTGACTCACCTGTTCTAGAACTCACGTGGTATTTTGCCTATAATTTATGAATAATATGAGCCTTCTTGAAGTATTTGAAGACTTCCCAAAGGTATTTACATAATTTGAAACTTGTACCCTACATAAAACAAATGTTCGCAACACTCCTTGTATAAGCAAAGGTGCTGGGTGCCATGGCTAGACGTTTGACCTCCCAAAGAACTCACCCGAGTTCGATACCCGGCGGCAACAGACGGCAGCGGAAAGTTTTTTTTATTAGCTTTTCACAATAGCAACGGTTCAATAAAGCGACGGACGATTAATTCACTTCTGATGGGCGATAAAGTTTTTTCCGATAGCGATCATAGTTTTATTGCTTTTGGAGTGCTTTAATTCATGGAGGCTCTACTATATAAGAAGAGCTTTGGCTCATTGTTCAATTATCCTTCACCTATTACAACACAAGCTTTGGAAGCTCGGTCCCTCAATAGAGATGGTGCTTCTTAGCATATGGGGCAGGCATGGTGCTATCTTGGAGCATGTTGAGGAGCAGCTATGGAGTTCTTCTTGGAGAAGAAGAGTGTGCTCACACTCTTGCTTATGGAGAGGAATTATCTATTAGCAGCTTGGTGGTGTGGATTGGCCATTCACATGATGTATTTGAAGAGTGTCTTCTACATGAAGATTTCAGGTTACTTCAAAGACATTGGATGGTGGTTAACATAAGATTTGCATCTTATGTTAAGAATTCAAGTACATATTCTCTTTATGCACACAGGTACTACTTAGAGCTTATGGAGGCAGTGGCATCCATATCAGAAGGAGTCCTATTCGGCATAGGTACAAGAGAATCAGTACATATATGCTTTATGCATATTTGGATGACATGTTAGAGAAGATATGTTCATATGAGTTTGAGGATTATTATGCTTCATCTGTAGATGGCCAATGGACATAATATAGTGAACTTCCCTAGATTCCTATCAAGCATATGAACTCCACTTTTCCAAGCATGCAAAAGAAAAAAGGATCACATCAAGATGAAACATGTCTCCTTTCAACATCATGTACATCTTCAACATGTAATGAGTCTTTACACCATATCATGGAAACAATTCATCAAAGATAACATCTCTAGATACCTTCAGATCTATGACAAATATCCTAGGTTTCAATATGTTGAGCAGTTTTGAGCACGTACATTTTTGTAATGAAATTATGAGTCAAAATGATGTTTTAAGACTATTGAGAATGAATGAAAATACATGCTTGAAACGCTTTGTTTTCCAAAAACTCATGACAGAAATGAATCTATTACTAGAACCATCTTAAATTTAGAAGCTTTTTGACAGGGTCAGAGTGAGTAGGAAAGGTTATAGAGCAATTTCAAAAGTTTGGTGTGAAATTTTAAAATTTAACAAAGTTAAAAGTTTTGGATTGCCTAGACCCCATCATGTAGGAAAGTTTTGTCTTTGCTTGAATAAAAAGATCACATTAGTATTTGGTGAATATAAACATATTCACGGTAACATGCCTTACGAAGTAGAAAAACAAAAGTTACATTTCACTTACAATGCATTTAACAACGTATGGATAGATATTATAAAACTCAAACATAAATGGTTCAATTCTATAATATAGAAGAACATGAATGTTCTAGTCTATTGAAATTTGTAATCAAACTTGATGAGGCTGAGCTTAAAAAACATCAAAAGATGGAGAGAATAAGTATTGCACTGATGAACAAAGCTTTGGACTATAGCCTTGGGAAATTGGATACTTCATCTCTCAAAGTACAATTGAAAAGGTTTTATGGTGGGTTGGTTGTGCTCAAGTTCCATCTGAGAGCCACAAAGTGCTTAAATGGTTATTCTTGCAGACAAACATTCCAAATTTTATCCAAAGGCATCATGCAGGAGAATTGAATGTCAAAGACTACGGGAACTTGGCATTTGAGTGGAGACCTAAAGACGCTCAAATGCATGTTTGGTATAAGTGGAGGGGCAAATTCTAAGTACCCTTGCTTGTACTGCATGCAAAGTCCAGGCACAAGAGCATGGATTGCTAGAGCTGAGGAAGAGGAGGCTCCTTCCAGACAAAATGGTATTCTTCATAACTACTCATCTTCTGCCATGATTTGGGATCCCATACTTCCAATAGCATTGACAAATGTACACATATGTACACTACATGCAGAGTTAAGGATCATTGACAAGTTGGTCCGTCTTCACTTGGATTATGCATATTCTACAGGCCTACAACTCTTGCAGATGAGTGCATAAAAAAATATGAATGTCTACTTTCAGAAATGGGATTTCATGGTGGTAATGTTCATCTAAGAAAAGATCCAAAGCTTTCACAAAACACAGGTGATGTACTACAGGATGTCTCAATGGGAGGTGCAAAAGCAAGGAGATTCTTCAGCAACCATGATGACAAGCAACTAAATGCCATGTGAAATTGTTGGAAAAAAATTGTGAGATCACGACTAATGTAAAAAGAAAACCAAAAATAGCAAAAAAGAGAATGGAGGTGTCGGTCAAACTAGATAATTTTTTAAAGATCATGAGGCAGCAGGTAACATCAAATAGTTATATGATAGATTTCAGAAAGGCAACCATAGAGCTTATAGAAACCATCATAGAGGCATGGAGTGCCAAAGACATAACATACTACTTGGTGAGTTTCAAAGATAATTTATTCAATTTATTTTTTTAATTGAAATAAAGATCTGATGAAAATCTTCTATTGTTCTAGCATATTCTTCTTGTGCATGGTGCATACTTTGCAGAAAAAGAAACACTTTCCATATGGAACACCCAAGGCATGAAAAAATCTCATTATCAAGTAAGGACAAGCTTCTTTAGGTGCACAAGGAAAGGAGGAGGAGTAACAAAGAGCAATGCCTTCAAAGAGCTTTTTGATTGGTTCTTTAGAAGACAATTACAAAGGACCTCATGCCAAATATTATCAAAAAAATATGACTATCACTAGACAAAATCATCATGTATCAATATCACAAAATGAAAAAGACTACATTTCAAACAGAGCTTTAAATTTGCAATGTCTTTTATTTCTTTGAGAAATAAAGATGTCATGTATGTACATTTCATGATGTATTAAGCTTTGAAAAGAAACATGGCTATTACCATCAGATGACTTTGACTAGAGAAAAATAGATCATGGATCAATAATAATTAATATTAGGACATGGATCAATCACACCAAAAAAATTACATCCTTCACATTTGCAATGTCTTATATCCCATTGGGCAATAATTGTGTATATGTACATTTGATGAGCAATAGAGTTTGAAAAAATGAAGTCATTCCTTGAGTCTCTTTAATGAGCTTGGTGATTTACTCCTTTCTCCTATAGCCAGCAATGCCTTTTACATCTGACACCCCTACAACCATTGCATAGCTTGAATAACAAAGAAAGTACCCTGCCCTTGAAGCATTGAGTCTTGGGGCATATCCAAAAATTCTGAATGCAGCTGCTCTTTCAAGCAGCAAAACTCTGAAAGCATTAAAGGGTATTGAGTAAAACCCATGTATTTTGATAGAGTCCTCAAGGAGAACAATGCAAAGTCTGGCTCTTCACTATAGTGCTTGTGTATAACACAAAAAGAGTATAGGTTCAATTTTGGAAGATAGTGGATAATTGAATGAATATCCATCTTTGTTTTTCCTTTCTCTTCTATGGTTTTCTTGTTCTCTTCCCCCTGCCAAGGTAGTTGTCTTCATACAATATAGTTAACTGTGGTAAAAATAGAAAAACAAGGTCAGATGAAGTGCAAGTGCACTTAAGGAGTCATGAAAAGTAACTTGAAACAAAACAAAAACAAAGCAAGAGACCCAACCGATACAAGCGATTAGGGTCCCCAGAGAAATTCGGATGGTCCTAATTGCTTGCATCAGTCGTTATCAATATCTCTTTGTAAATTATCTAGAAAAATATAATTTTTGCTAAAGAAGGTGAATTCTCACATAGCCAGATGTCTATTATCAATGATGCATGCAACTCCTAGACACGACCGATACAAGCGATTAGGCACATCGGGAAATATATGATGGGCCTAATCGCTTGCATCGGTCGGGTTTGATTTCTCACTCTACATTCTCTAGGAACATAAACTGTACGCTGAAAAAGGTGTTTTTCACATGATAAGATGTAACCTGTCATTGCACCATGCAAGTCTAAGACACGACTGATGCAAGCTATAAGGCCCAACGGGAAATATCCGATGGGCCTTATCGCTTGCATTGGTCATGTTCGATTTCTCACTCTATAAATGGAGATCTTGGATATGATCAATACAAGCAATTAGGCCCAACAAAAAATATTGGCTGGGCCTTATCGCTTGCATCGGTCGCATCTCATTTCCTCACCCTAAAATTCATGAGAATAGATTAAACTACATACATTGATCTCATCTTCCTCTTCAATGAGCTCTTTTGAGTCAATACATATTGTTCCTTTGTCCTCAGCAACATCCAGGAATGAATAGCCTTGCCCAAACGAGTATATTCCAAGTTGCTTCTGATGATCATCAAACTCTTCATCAGGAAGTGTTGGCTTCTCTGAGATAGCTTTTTCAAAGCAACTTGAAAGAGCTTGTGATGAATCTTTGAACTCTTCATTTGACAAATCCAAATCAAGACGCAAAAATTCTTCTTTTCTTTCTCCTTTTTCATTGATGAATGTCCTTGCAACTTCTTCTGACTCAGCTATAACTGCAAGGCAGTAGTCCTCCCTAAGGTTGAAAAGTTCCTGAATGTAAAATAGAGGGATAAACTCCTTTCCAGAGATAATGTAGATTTGGGAGAAGTAGGGACTTCTCATACACGAACTTCTTTAGTTGGCTCCCTTATTGTAGTCTCTACTTTAAAAGTAGCCACATCAAAATCTTTGACTTGCTCTTCTTCTTCTTGGACATTGATGTCCTCAACAATCTCCATGACACCTTTCATACTTTTTGAGCTTCCCTCAAGTGTCAGCTCTAAGAAAGGCTCCTCTACAACATGAACACTTTCCTCCTTTTCAATTGAGATGTGATCAAGCCATATCAAGAAAGAAATGTTCAAGGGGAGCAAGCAGCAGTCCTTTTCATGCTCTGGGCATAAATCTAGCTTCCCTCACAAAGGGGATATCGTTTTGCATTTTCTTGTGATTTTTCCCTATCCATTGGATTCTTCCCAAAGATGTGAGGATGGACATAGGTTTTCTCAGATAAAGAAAGCTCCTTTCCATTGATCAACCCCAAGAACTTCTCCCACTCATCCCTAAGAAAACTTTTTGATCTCTCCAGGAGTTTTTCAAAATCAATCTTGGGGTTGAATATCATCATTGCATCAGGAAAGTAATCTATAGTTAAACCCCCTTGAACCATGAAATCTAGTAGTTTCTCTGATGGAGAGACACTAAGGATCTCATTCATTCCCTCCATCTAATCTGCCGCTTCTCTAGTATGTCCTAGTGGAGAACGACGATGCAAGCGACTCAAGCTAGTCAACATGGGTCAAACGGGTATAATCACTTGTATCGGTCGTATCGGGGATGAAACACAAATATGCACGGTAATGGAAGGACAACTTCTATGAAGGTTGAAAATGTGAAATGGTGAAGGGAGTTGGTATTTATAGGCGAGGAGGGAGGGAGTAATGGTCAAATGATGTGGACCAATCAGTGAGTGCCACATGGCAAAGTCACCTTTGGGAATCCCAATGGATAGATGACATGGACCACTCAAATCATGTCGCATGGCAAAGAATGTTGGAATTTGCAATGACTAATGATGTGGACCTATCATGGCATGCCATGTGGCACCAACGGTTCTCACTTTTGGGACCTATTTAAGCTCCCCTATTCACTTTCTCTCATTTTTTTCTCAACACTTTCCTAGCGTCGAGTTGCCATCGCCTCTAAGTTTTTTAGCTGCCTCTTAAGAATTTCTATAGAGAACGCTTTCTGTGTGAGGTAATATGGACACGACCGATCCAAGCAATAAGGGACATCCGGGTGTTTTTCGATGACCCTTATCGCTTGGGTCGGTCGTTAAAATAATGTTTCGTCTGGTAAACCATGAGCTTTTTTGCATTGTAAGCTATAGTGGAAATAGAGTTGATTGATATTTCATGATGATTTTAAAGACGACCGATCCATGCAATAGGGAACATCCGAGATTTGTGGATGACCCTAATCACTTGAATCGGTCGTGTTTGTTAAATGAGATCGACTCCTTGATCATAGCTTGGAAATAATGTTTTGCTAAGTGAAGCATGAGTTGTTATGCATTGTTATCTATATTCAAAATAGTATTGATTGATATTTCATGATGATTATAAGGACGACCAATAGCAATTAGACATCCAGGATTTCTAGATGACCCTTATCTCTTGGATTGGTTGTGTTTCTTAAATGGCATCGAGTCCTTGAACGAATGTTTTATTTGGTAATGTATTAGCTATAATGCATTGAAAGCTGTATTAGAAATAGAATTGATTAATATCTCACGATGATTACAAGCACGAACAATGCAAGTGATTAGGGACATCTAGGGATTTTTGGATGACCCTTATCGCTTTGGTCGTGTTTTTTAAATGGCATCCTTGATCATAGCTTTGAAGTGACATTTTATTTGGTAAAGTATAAGTTGTAATGCATTCTAAGGGAAATAGAATTGATTGATATTTCATGATGATTAGAAGCACGACTGATGCAAGTGATAAGGGACATCCGGGCATTTTTTGATGACTCTAACCACTTGGATCGGTCGTGTTTCTGACATTGGATAGAGTCCTTAATCAAAGCTTTTGAGAATAAGTTTCCTTGCCTTTCCACTTCCATGCCTTAAGACTCTCACTTTATGCAAGTTATGGCTAGGACAAAAAAGACAGCAAGGCAATTGTACCCTAAGGGTCAGGAACAAAATGCCGAGGAGCAAAATTACAAAGGACCGGCTTCCCAGAAGAGTCAAGGCAATGCATCAGAGAAGTCTTCAAAGAAAAGGGTCAACTACCATGTAAAGTCCTTGAGGGAAAAAAGAAGAGCTCAAAAGTCTGTGGGACTGCTGATCCCCAGGCTTCCATTTATGAGAGTTGTCAAGCATATCACAGCCAATCTCTGTCCTTTGATGAAGACCACATCCTCTATCAATGTGAAGTGACAAACTCAAGCACTACTATGCCTGCAAGAAGCTGCAGAGGACTTTGCAATTGAATTTATGAATGATGCTTATTTATGTGCAGCTCATTCTCACAGGGTAACATTGATGGCAAAGGATTATGTGATTGTAACAAGAATAAGATATAAGTTTGACAAATCTCTTGTTCCTATTGATCACCATGATCAAAAATTCTTCGATATTCTCAATATACCTCCAGCACGAGACCCAAGTCAATAGCTGTCATTGAAGATGTCAACCCTCAGGTCACTCATGATCATGAAACAAGAAATGCAGCAAATTGTGAGGAGGAGAGGAAAAAGCAGGGATTATTAACAGAGGAAAGTGCTATCTTAAACCAGATTCAGAAGTTACAAAAGGAAAATAAAGAACTCCTTAAGAAAAGAGATGGGCAGGTAATAGTTAATGTTGCAATGGCATGGCAGGATGAATGTTTCCTTGACATAAGACCAAAAGACAACAAAATGTTGAGGGAGTTTCATGTTAAAATATCAGATAGTGTAGTCAACATTTCACTGAGGTATTATCTATAGGCCATAAAGTGCTCTTGTATTGCTTAATTATCTAGTTCTTAGACTGAATTTTTATTTCTTGAATTGTAGCGTTCTTCTGCAACAATGTGAGGAAGCAGTTCAAAGAAAAGTATTTATCATAGATCCTCTTGTGACACAGTGTTTTTTGTATAAACATGGAGATGTGAAATCCTTTCTAAAGAATTTTACAGAAGAGGTAGAATGTGTTATCTACCCATATATTGAAAAGTAAGTATTCATCTTCATTTTGAAAAGTACATTTGTTTCATTAAAGAAAGTATATTTACATGCAACTCATTGACAGGGGCCATTGGAGTCTTATTATTGTTGACTTCAATGCATATCAAGATATTTTCCTGAATTCTCTTAAATCACAACATGGGAATTGCAAAGTGTAAGTTGCTATACATTTTGTTGTTCTCTATTTAAGAGACATGCCATCCATTCTGATTTTCACTTTACAATGCAGTGTTGCTAAGCTTCTCAAGATGCATATTGATCAGAATTTTCCTGGAATTGCTAATTGAATGAACAAAAGCAATTTGGATACATACAAATTCATGTGCCACTGCAGAAAGATGCAACGTCATGTGGCTAGAGATTGATTGCAAATGCTCTAAGATCCTTCGAAAGAAGGTTTTACACTCCTGAATTGAATTTATCAGACTATCTAGATGCATGGATCATCTTGATGAGAGAGAGAGAGAGCAATAAATGGCATTATGAAACATGCAATATGCCCCCATGATCTAGACTCACCTCCACCCCCTCCACTAGATAAAAAGAAGTCTGAAGAAAAAAAGAAAGGGCATCCTCTTCACTCACCATTGAAGCATGGGACCAAGAAAAAGAGTCAAGTTGAAAGCTCCAAAAAGGGCCACAAACATCAGAGAAAAGAGGGCTCCAAAAAGGATAGAAAGGGATGAATCATTTTTGAATCTAAGATTGAAATCTGTTGTAAAACAAACATAGGTTGGAAGATTTATTTTTGTACAAATTGTATGTACTTATGCCGGTCATTGTAACCACATTTATATGCCTTAACCATATTTATATGCCTTGAGTAATATAAAGTTGTATTGAACCTCTTGAGGGTTAAACAAAAGTTCATTGCATGGTCCAACCAAAATTTGGTTGTGTCACAAATATGACTGCATTGTGGGTTTTTTACTTCATTCTTGTTGAAAAGTTAAATTTGGAGAAGATAGAGAAGAAGTTAAAGAAGAAAGAGGACACAATCGATACAAGCGATACGGGTAATCGAATAATTTTGGATTGTCCCTATCGCTTGCATCGGTCATATTATCCAATATTATCCATTTAAACATAGCATCCCCTTTAAGCAACCTTGCATGAGATGAGTTGAGTTGCAAGTTGTTTTTATAGTCATTAGTCAAACCTTTATGCAAAAGTCATGTTTTGAAGTCTTCCGGTAGTTTGCGAACATGACCGATCCAAGCGATTAGGGCAATCTAACAAGTTCAGATTGCGCTAGTCACTTGAATCAGTCGTCTTCTCTAATCGCATCTCCACTGTTATATGACTTAAGTTCATGCTCTACATATTTTGAAATATCATACCTTGGAGTGGAATTCACACCAGGTTCTCCACCCTCTTTAATATAACTTGTTATGTGCACCATGATACTTTCTCTTGCATACCTTGAGGGTAGACAAGTATGGATAGAATCAAATAATTTAACTGAAACTAATGTGTACCTTGGATAGACTCAAATAATTTAATTGAAACTAGATATTGAAATCTAGATCTCTTGTTCATCTAGAATTTACTTATCCAAGTTCTTGTATAATTATTGCACAGTTGAAACCTCCTCAGAATGTTGAGATTTAACAAAAAAATGCCAATATGAGTTTAGTCCATGTAGGGGCATAATTGAAGTCATCAATTCACTCACATTTTTAGTTCCCATCCTACAAATAAAAATCAATGGAAGTATGAAATAAGGGTCCTAAAAATTATGTAAGAATGTCTTGGTTTATATTCTTATCATTGTACAATAAGAACCTCATCAAAATCTTGAAATTAAACAAAAAATGCCAATATGAATATAGGCATTTAAAATACATAATTAAAGTGACATTCTTTGTCACCATCCTGCAAAGAAAAATCAACAAAAGTATCAATAGAAGCTTCTATAAGAGGGAGATACACTATGTAAGAATGTCTTGGTTTTACTTGTTACAATCTTAAGGGTTGGAACTTAATCACCCTTGGTGGTAGGCAAGTTATGCAAGATAATGTTTTCTCTGATCTAATGGTAACTATTGCATCATCAATTGAGAATCTAAACTATGATCATACCTCATCAAGGTATTCTAGGAGCTCCCTTACATTTCTGAGTTTCCAATTTGCAGTGACAATTATTTTCCTTGATTGAAAATCTAGATGAATCAATACTTCTAACTCAAATTCTAGACAGCTCTCCTCTGAGTCCAAGGCTATCCAAAGTCCAAGCTTTTTTTTCCACCTTCTATAGTCATATCCTAAAACCAGAGATTGTCGACATATTTGATATGAGATTGAAAGAGAATTTGGACTAACTTTACATAAAATGATGTCACCTAGCTTTTGAACTTCTTTGCTATCCCATTCCCTACCTAAAACATCATCAATCTCTGAAATAGAGACTCTCCTATTCAACCACATTGTTTTTATTCTTTGTAATAACATGTTTTTAAAGCATGCTACAAAGACATGAATAGGAAAAAACCATTGAATCTTTATCCTTCTCAAAATTTGGCGTGCTGACATTGCCTTTTGGATGTCAAATTTCATTTTGCATAGAAAAATTGAAAATGTTGAATGATCAGGAGCATCCCAATCTAATGAAGAGATGCAAGGAGCAGGCACATGTACAAGATTTCCATAAGAACTCCTCCCTGATGGCACTTGATAATCTGCATAATGGACAAATAACTCTATGCTATTGAAAAATTGAACAGATTTGTCTCCATACATAAGTTCTGCATATTCCTTATGAAGAACTCTGAATGTTCCTGTTAAACATTCAACAGGTTGCCATTCCACAATTTTGGAAGGAAAGATACCTACAATACAAAAACATAGGTGTTGTTATACAAAAACAGTTGGAATGATAGAAGAGCATTGTAAACCTTCACTTACAGTATGAAGGGAATTGCAGATGATTTTCTAGAACAAGATCCTTAGCGGTGTACACATGTTGTACTCGTGCAAACCAACTGCACCTCTTCAATTTGA